>OX459112.1:61748767-61927309 GCA_949775065.1 Brachyopa scutellaris | reverse complement strand
GCCTGGTCAGTCTACTGTAGAAGGCAACGAGTTTGCCGATAAGTTTGCAAGGAAAGTAGGGGAACTGCCGACTACGGGAAAAACTAACTGAAAAGTACGACACAAGATGAAATAAAACAATGATGTATAGCTCTGCTCTCAATTTTTCTCAAGATCCTTTATGATTATTTTAATACAAATGATTTTAGAAAAATAACTACAAAGACATATTAATGCTCCCTTTGCACTCCCTTGCAGCAGAGGTCTTTGCCTTTTTAACTGAGATTTGGAGATTTAGAGATACTGACTGAAAAGTTACTTTTCTACAAAGGATTAAGCGATTTACAAGCTTAAAAGCCAACCATTTCCACCCAGAGATATCAAAACTTCAGATCCACACCGGAAAACAGAGTGGCGGAATTGAATTGTAATCATTTAAAGTTATGATCGACGATGGAAGAGCATTCTTAATTCCAAAACAAAATGCATGCTGCAACATCAATAGGCTCCAGCACACGATCTTTATTGATGAAGTAAAGGTATAACGGTGGACGTAGCCTTACTATGTGGGTTCATGTCATATGACCCAGCAGCGCTGCGCATGAGTTGTCGTCTAGCCACAAGAAGCATATTTCTACTGCGAAAGGCTAGATACTTTTTGCGCATATAACACTTATGTATGTCATCTTGACTTGCAAAGGAACCCATTTGACTGGTCAAATAGCCTCAAATCTAATAGGGTTGAGTTCTGGGCAGCCATTCCATTCTCGGAAACGGGACCGTTAAACGTTTAACCTCAAAGCGAATGATGCTTATGCTTAAGATTTTCATGACTTGTCAGCCATTCCATTATCGTTTACATAGAAACATACCTCTCTTAGAGGCTCCGAATATACTTCATTTCAAGGGACTCTTTTCTCTCCTTAAAAAAAAAAAAAACAACAACAAGTCAACTAAAGAATATTCTTCTTTGGCGACGATTGAACTACCCAAGCTTAAGTGGTCTTCCATTCAATCCTACCCCGTACTTAGGATTGAATGAAAGACCACAACCTAGCCTAACTGTCTCTACAACTCATCGATTTAATGAAAGCTTATCTAAATGATTATAGGGTATTATTTGACTGCTTCCTTCATTGAGGACCTTCAGTTGCCCCACGTGTTTTTTCCCAGCTCCACCAGCCACCACAAAACAGAGCTGCGTGAGGAGCGTGCTTAATTGCCGGATATGTTGAATTTTACAACACGAACATGGGATTTCTATGCTACACACACATATCCATACATAACCCATGTTTACCACCAGCGAAAACGACGGCCGACTGACCCATGTTGGTATTGGTGTACAAACCATACTCTCACGTATGTATATCCTTTTTCCGTGTCTGTGCGTTTATCGTTTCTATATCCCCCCCCGTCTCTTCCCTGACCCTTGTCGTCTGACTACGACTAATTAAAACCTAAACTCACTACCCCCACGACCCACCCATCTCCTTCCGTTTAATGGGGTAACGACTACATGCCCAAAACAGTTACTAGTATATCCTCAGCATACCACGTGAGTCAATGAATTATGAATGGACAAAGGAATAGCATTTCATCACCTGAAGGATATTATTATTTTCTTTTCGAAGGAAAAAAGAAAACAAGTGAATATCCTTTGGGGATCGGTGGTGTCTTAACCAAATTTCCTTGATTGCCTTCGATGTTCTACTCGCTTCTACTTCACTCCATCCACCCACCACCCGCATGTATGGGACTAAATGAAACCAACAAACATTTCGAAGATAAACGCAATAAAGTGGGGGTAGAGGCTGAGCGAATACCAGCGGGTAATTAACCCGTAAAAATATAGGAACTCTACGCGCGAGGGACCATAGAAGAAGGATCCAACCAAAAAAAATCGTTAGGGAATTGAAGCGGCGGGAGTTAGCATTTATCCAACCCATACACACTCACCGATATGACAGGGGATTTCTACAAGCAGATAGAACAGCTTCGGGAGGGCGGATGGCATACATTTGGACACGAAAATTGGTTGGTCCCTAGGGCAGCTTTGGGCACGAACAAATAATTGTTTTATTTTCCCGGATATTATTGGATTTTAACGTAAGGCAAAAGCCTCAGGGTTGTGAAGCTTGGCCGAGTTTGTTTAGATATCTACGAACCATTATGCATCGTTTTTCGAATTCGAATTTATTGGTGGAGATTAAAAGATTAAGAAGGAGTCTTGCCGACAAGTCAAGACATTGCTTTCGAGCAAAAGCGCTTTTAGAAAAACAAAATGGCCAATAGCGTATTGGGCACACATATGATAGAGTTCCATAGGTCGTATACTAACTATACTCTGTTCCACAAAAATTGTCAGTACAGGTCTTATGGGGGAGCTTTTTTTAGACACTAGTGCCAGTACATATATTTCTGGCAGTCAATCAGAAAAATTGCCACTGAAATAAAAACAAAACCACTGACTTTTTACAGGTTTTGTTTTTTGTAATTTTCGTCCAATCCGCATACATCCCATCATGACCAGCCGGCCACAGAGCTAATGGCATACTGTGGTCGTGTCGTTCGTGTGACCGCCATCAACCATCGCTGTGTGTTCAGTGATGCCAGATATTTTTTTGCTGAAATTCCCCATTTTGGGGAATATTTTTGAAAAGTTTCCCCATTCAATAAGCATTTTTCCCCATTTTGATTCATTATAGAAAAGCAAAGAAGAACATTTAATTTTAATGCAAGTTTATTTTCTTTTAGTAAAATATCGTTTTTCAAGAAAGTAATAAAATAATAGGATGCTTTTCCAATTTTTTTTTTTAAAATTATTGTATTTCCTATCCACTAGGTTTTATGTCATATGTACGTTGTCTTTTCAAGACACTTTAGATCATATAACATGTTTTGAATAAGCAATTAGATTATGGCATTTTTTTGTCCACTTTATAAGTGGTAAACTATCGGCGGCATATTTTGCACTTTACATTTCTGTACCATAACAAAATAAACGTCATTTTGTCAAGTTGGTTAACTTAGTCTAGACACGGCAATAGCCTGGAATACAATACTAAATTTACCCTGAAGACGTTGAAACATGGTGGTAGCAGCATCATTGTATGGGCATGGGGTGCTCTTACATGGTACCTACGGCGTTTGACGTATTGAGGGTATTATGGACCAAATTTACAAGGATATCCTGAGAAGTTTAAACTTCCGTATGCAAAAGAGGAAATACCGCTGAAATGAAAGTTTAAGCATGATAAGGACCTGAAGCAAAATACTAGATCTGTGCAGCAATGGTTACTAGCCTCAAATCCCCCTAATCCCCCTAATCCGATTGAGAACTTGTGAGATGACGTGAACAACAAAATTGACAGATCTACAGCTACAAATTTGGGCCAACTTTGGAAGGTTGTGTTGAGTTTGAAATATGTTTAGAGCTATAAACCGCTGTGGTGCTATCAAATAGAAGGGTTTGACGAATTGAATCTCAAACAATATAGTATATTTTATGACGTTGTACATCTAATATGGCGGACGCCATAAGATGGAGCATTACCGTTATCGTCACGACCTCCTTAATATGGGTAGCAACTTAAAGGGATTGACAAGCAGAATTAGACTAGTCAAGTGACGTCATTCTAAATTCAATATGGTGGGCGCCCCAAGATGGCGAATTACCTTTTTCTTCACAACCACCATGGCATGGGTATCAAATGAAAGGGCGAGTAGAATCTCAAATATTCTGAGTAAACTTTCTCAACCCACCCAAGCTAATATACGTATAGACGTTAATTTGTAAAAAAAACTCAGATACTAAAAAGTAGAAAATAAATATAAAGATAAAAAAATAATTTTTTAAAAGCAAGCTTTAATGAACTTAAAAGTAAGAAAATAATTTTTTTCCGAGTCACCAATGTGTGACTATAAATTAAAGCTTTTTTCTTAGTTCATTAAAGCTTGTTTTTAAAAAAAAAATGTTATCTTTATATTTTTTAATAACCTTTATGACTTACAGTAGGCAATTACCAGTCGGTCTGAAGTCATGTCTTAGTCATGTTTGCTTTGTGATGTGTGTAAAACAGATCCTGGTTACTTTGCAGGAATTACTGGCTGAAGAAGGTAGAATACCCCCCTTCGTCCTTTGTAAATTAATATAAACCTAGTCATACCTTATCCGGGACACCATTTACTGCTCATTAATTCCAACGAGAATGTGTAATTTGCTTTTTCTGTTCCCACAATTGTATCGTCCATTTTTTTGGGTTCGTTAATGCATGCAAAGGCGATGTCCTTTTAGTTTTTCTACTTATGTACAAACAGACGCACATACATAAATGTGTATGTACAGTGAAATAAAATAGAGCACCATAAACGCATGAGAAATGGTCTTTTGTTAAACTTAATATCACAATTAAGTATATTTGTCACGTAATCAATTTTGACTGTATGTTGTTTTTCTGTTTTAATTCAATTGACAAGGACAAAGGAAGGTTTGTCCTTTCCTTAAACAGATAATAAGTTTGGTAGTAATTATTATTATTATTATTTTTTTAGATTAGAAGGAATGCACTGACAGTGTCATAAACACACAGAATGGAAACAAGAGAAGAAAACTTATTAGTCATTAGGAGACGAGGACATGGAGTTAACTACAAATCGTAGTGATATCCTGCTGCGTTGGAAATCGAATACACACAGAGCGCACAATCTCTATTATTATCTCATTTCCTTTGTGATTTTTTTGCTGCTTCCTACAGTCATGTTCGCTTCTTTTTTTTTGTTGAAAATTATAGCCAAGATAGAAATGACGCCATGGTGAGTGCGGAGATGTGCTTCAGTGAAAGGATTTCATAGAGAGTCGAGATAATTGTATATCCTTTGGTGACAAATTGTAAGCATTGGGTACTATGCAATATGTTTGTGGTCTTCAATTAGAATGAGTGGCAATGGCAGGTGCCTTATTTCCTGAACAAATAAGAGGGCAGAGTTACAAAGCTCCCAAGAGAAGGTCCTTTAATTAACATATGAGAAAAAAAGGCTGTGGTTTCTGCTTCAGAGAAATTTAAATCGTTACCAAAAATAAGTTTTTTCCTATTTTTGAATGGTAAAGTTTAAGATGTTCTTATGAGCGTGGCTTAAGGACTACCAACCAAATAGCCAAATACTTTGTCACTCGATCACGGTTAATAGAAAAGGGGTTGAGATCGAACTGAAATTTTATTGACCTTGTGCTACAAACATCCTGAGACTTCTCCTGTCGGCTTTTCCTCTGATAAGGTTTGACTTTGACCAGAGCCTAAGCGAGGACGGCACTGACTTCGAAAGCAATTATTATCTTGGGGTTTTAGATCTCCGATTTCACCAGCTTTTGGGTTTATTATAAAGACAACTTAAGTTGGAATAATTTCCGTCTTTAGTAAGTCCACGGCATTCTTTTTATCTTTCAATCGAAGGAGTAGGAGCAATTATAATGTAAGTGGATAGGACCAGAATAGAGCTGTTCATCAAGACCCTAGCCAATCTTTAAAATACCAATTTGGAGACAATTTTAAATATACATATGTAGCTAGACTATAGAAAGGTAAGTCTAACGTGCGGGGAATCAAAACCGTCCACCGCCTAAGCGAACTTAAGGTCACTAGTGTGTTTCGAACTGTTTCTCACGATGCTATTCTCGTCGTATCTCAATGGTACCTATCGACATACTCGCTGAAGAAATAGAAAGACTTAGAAGTGAGCATCCTAGCAACAGCAATGGAATGGATTCATACAGGGAAGATGGACGCATCGTCTCATACCAGCGATCGATGTATGGATTGAACGAAAAAACGGGCAACGAACTTTTACCTTACTCAATTTTTGACGGGACGTGGCTGTTTTGGAGAATACCTGTTCAAGCGCAAACACGAAGCGAACCCAAACTGTCCCTATCGCGAATACCTTAGAGCGGTCCGCGGGGAACATAGATCCGTCTGCTCTTCTGGAGGTGGATAAAGCCGGCAATAATTCGGTACTACCACTGGCCGTCGGACCGTTCGTGCCTATGGAAGGTTTCCACCACCGACCAGCACAACAGAAATGTAGTTAGACTGGAGTCGAAACACCGAAGAAAGAATGAAAAAATGACTCAATGCATTCTACGCCTGCAAGAATACATTTGGGAAGAAATGGGGGTTACAACCGCACATAGTACACTGGCTGTACACAGCGATTGTATAAGACCAATCCTTACCTACGGGTCAATAATCTGCTGGGGTGCGGCTAACACCAAATCCTACCTAAGAAATCTAAATCTGACAAGTGCCCTCAAGTCCACACCGCAATTTGGCCTAGAAACGCTTCTGCACCTTCCACCCATTTATCTTTCCATAAGAAACACGGCACCCAAGGGAGCTCTGAGATTAAGAGAGAATGACAATTGGTGACTGTAGGCCCCGTTCATCTGGATACACGCTGATACTGGACATTTTCAATCAAAACGGACTCATTGTCTTGCACAGATTACGAGAAACCCCAGTCTCCATATCAGGCAGGCAGATCTGGAACAAATCCGGCAATGCCATCATCATCGGAACATCAATCCTTACAGATGGCTCTAAGATAGAGAAAGCCACCGGAGCAGGCGTCTTCTCGGAAGAACTTTGCATAATCCAGTCTTACCGACTAGCCGACTATTGCCGCGTCTTCCAATCAGAGATATCCATATGCTATTGAAAAAGCAGCACAAATTGTCCTAGCAAGGGAATTACCCACAACGGAAATTACCACTGGACCGGACTCTCCTTCGGTGAATTCAGAATGCGTAGAGGAGCTCACGGAAGTTAGAGTGATAAAGTACCTCACAGTTTTACTCTGCTGGGTACCCGGTTATGCGGGTATAGAAGGGAATGAAACAGCAGACGTACTGACCAGGAAAGGCTTCGATATAACGCTGGCTGACAGACAGATCTTACCGGCTTTCAACACAGCTAAACATCTAATAGACTGCATCACCACTAATTTAGCCGAGGACCGATTGTGCAACGCTAGCGATTGTGTCATAACCCGCAACCCGTGGCCCGTAGAAGATCAGAAAAGAACATTATCCCTACTTTTTATGAGAAGAAGCCAAATCCATGTATTTGTCAGTGTTATAACCGGAAACTGTATACAATAGGAAACATGGCCAGAAGATACGGCATCTTCTGTAGAAGATGCATGGAGGAGTCCGAAATAGAATATGTAGTTGCCACTGCCCGGCTCTTCAAGAATGCCGCCTACCTGGCTAAGATAGCGCTTACAGACCTTAAGAGATTTATTTCTATTGAGTCTAATTCAATGTATACCGCCCTATGAAGCAGACTATGTCGACAATTACTTACAATTTTCTGGTTTAGTTAAAAATATTCTAAAAAAAAACCAAGATTTCACATTGAAACCAGCGATATGTTCTTTGACTCGTTTTATATCAACCTAAGATCGACGACATTTTAAGGTGTGTCCAGAGCGAATGAAACATTTCAAAATCATTTTAAAAACATTTCAGAAAAATTTCAGAAACGTTTCAAAAACATTTCAGAAACAAAAAACATTTCTGAAATGTTTCTTTTGATGTGTACGCTGAAGAAACATTTCTGAAAAATTTTTGAAATTTGAAAACCAGTGCGTGATCTGAGGACGAATTCCCCATTTACAGCCTAAGGCTTTCTTGCACGAATACAAAGCGGCAGCGGATTTTTTCACTCGTTTGAGTGTGTTCAGTTTCCAGCTCAGTTTTCTATCTAGAATTAAACCGAGGTATTTGGCGTTATCTGAGAAGTTGAGCTTAGTATTATTTAATTTTGGGGGGTTGAATTGGGGAATGCTGTGCCTCTTAGTGAATAACACTAGCTCCGTTTTTGTCGGGTTGATTCCCAGACGGCTATTACTGGCCCACCTCGCCAGTGTAGCTAGAGCTGCTTCAATCAAGTCGCTAGTCGTTGGGGGATATCTTCCGTTAATAGCGGTAGCAATGTCAATGACAAGCCTTAAGAGATATAAAAACTCTATGTTTCGTTTGCTGACCTAGATAGGTAGGTAGGTAGGTGGGAGTGGTGGTTTCGATAGAAGATAACCCAAATAGCGCATAGAGGGCGCGCCGTTTTGACACCGCATCCTCAGGTGACACGTTTATTCGAATGTAATTTTGAGATATTTATGTCCACCATGTAAGGAGTTAAGGAAGATGATCAGCTTTTCAATCATTTTCTCGGATATCCCTTTAAGGTCGTCGAAGATTGGTTTGCCCAGTATGCGTTGCCCGGCTCTCGCTAGAGCTGGACATTTGCACAGAAAGTAAATACGCGACTCTTTTTTTATTTTCATCTTTGCAGCTACGGCAGACGCTGTTGTGAGGGATCGCTAGTTTGGCTGCATAGTCCCCTATATTGGTCAGTGCACTGTACTAATTGCCACTACTCTAGCGATGTCTACGATTTTATTGTAAGACCCTTAACCCTCTTCAAGTGAATCGTCGCCCGAAAAGTAGGCGATTTTAAATATCTAACGCCTAAATTTCTAGGACAATATACCTAAAAGACAACAGTTCTCCAATGAAGAGGATTTTTGAATCCAAGCCCCCACGGTGAAGACCAACCGTCTGTTTTAAAGAACAGATGTTCGGAGATTCCAGAAAACATAATCTAGAGAATCACTGGCTGCAGTGTGCCTACGATCGGAAAAGATGCCAGCAGCTCTTCGTGCAAATTTATATCTGCTGAATATCTTGAATATTCTTCTAAAAAAATTGAATTTCATAAGCAGTTTGGTTTAAGCAAGATCCTGGATCTCTGAAGTTCATACACAGAAACTGCAAATGAGATATTTGTAGAAGCTGTTAGTGTATTGTATTGTATTGTATTGTATTTGAAAGGGGGCTATCCCATAGAGACCTCAAGCATGTAGACCTGTAGGCCCATTGTACTTTGGTGAAGTACCACCCCATTCACTGAGTTAGCAATCTGTTGCTGAGCTATATGTCGATCTAAATCTGCCCGTCGGTTTCGCAAAGCGAAGCAATAGGGCAAGTTTGAGCTCCAGTAGATCAACGTCCCGTAGGTGGCCTTTCTGATCCGAGCAAAAACCGGACACTCACTAATGAAGTGCTCAGCTGTCTCTTCTTCTTCCAGGCACATCTCACAAAGACCCGAGCTTCTGATTCCAATTTTGTTTAGGGGTTTCGTTTAAGCGAGTGAACCCAGTGACCAATCCTGTGAGGATTTTGAGGTCATTTCTACTAAGGTGTAACAGAAACTTAGTTCTGTTTGCCCTGGGCGCGTCTACTAACATTTTGGCCTATCGGCATGACCTAAGCTCATGCCAATTGTTATAGTGTTGAAGTCGCAGTAGTTCAAGAAGCCGGGACCCAGAGCAGTGTGATCTTATTACATCGCCCAAGCTGGTTCAGTTTATTGACAGTTTCCTTAATAATTTTTGAGTTGATCAACGCTGCTGAACAGGCTTTAATAGCTGCTTGGCTATCGGAGCAGATGTAGATGGACTTGCCTTTCCATCTCTTGTCAAGTGCAATGTGCGCTGTACTAGCGATGGCATACACCTCTGCCTGAAAGGCAGTTGTAAATTTACCCAGTGGAATAGATTGCTCAACGTGGCATTCTTCTGAGTAGACACCTGCTCCGGAGAGCTCATCCATTAAGGACCCGTCCGTATAGATGTCTATACTTTCTGATGGGAAACCAGACCAACCTCCGCTGTTCCATTCAGAGCGATCTGGAAGGAGACATTGGAACCTTCGCCCGAAATTGTACTAAGCCGTTAGGGTATACATAACCATAACATATGTACATACATATGTACATCCACCACACTTTCAAGTTCACAAACAGATACACTTTTGTTTTCAATCTTCAGCTGTTTAATAGGTATGTAGTTCAGAGAACAACAAAGGGATTCTAAATCCGGTCACATGCGCTTCCCACAGGAAACTCAATATTAACAGCAAACAATGAAGTGCCGACATTTTAGTTCGACAAACAACCGCCCAGGGTTTTTGTATCATAGTCCGCCTTGCTGAAGGATTCCTTCAAAATTCATAAAGAATTCCTTCTGCCATTCAAAAAAAAAAAAAAAAAAACACTTATATCTTCTATCCACGTCACATTGAAGTCCTTTATCCTTCACCGTCATCTAGTAACTACAGTCAACATACGAATTGCTACTTCATACATTTTAATAAGATTTTCAAAATTTGAATACTTTCCCCAAAAAAATGGGTCAAGTGGCCGCCAAAATAAAAGCAAAAAAAGAGCCCAACTGAAAGAAGACTTGAACAAGAGGTTTTAGAATGTCAGCCATGCTAATGGATGTGTAAATACTTTTAGTAGAAAGTCAACATCCTTATTTTTAAATGTTTTTTTTTTTATATATTTCCTTCCGCTTTAGACCCGCGTCAGCATTTTGTTTTCGGACCGCTCACGGAGGGGGGAGATTGAGGGATTCGGCTAATATCAGCACTTTGAATTTTTTTTTTTTTTATTATTAATTGACATCCATCTGGCTTCTGTCAAATCTCCACTCCACCATGTCTTTAGACCACCGACAAAAGAAAACAGAAAAAAAACATGAAAAACAAATAAAAGTAGAAAGCCAAGTGGAAGGAGGAGCCAAGAAAAGCGAAACCTTCTGGCAATTTGCCGAATACGCGAAAAAAAAAGATTTTAAGCGTTTTCCAATGGAAGGACAGCAGTCGGTTGGGGAGAAATGACTGCAAGGAAGAAATAAATAATTTATACATCCTTTGCATATAGATAAGCAGATGATGGTTGTAGGCCATAGCGAGCCTAAGATTTAATAAATCATTCCCCACTCGCCACGGGAAGGGTTTTACTTTTTTTTTAATACCCTGCGGCTTCTACGGGAGAAACCCTGCCACCCCTTTCCCAAAACATTAGCAGGCGCTCCTCCTTGACATGAACCCTTCCACTTTCAGACACAAACTGTTAAAACAAAGAAAACAAACAAAGGAAGGAGTAGATACTCGGTACGAATCGCTTCTCCCCTACCTTCACCGTCTCCACGGTTGTCGTCCTCGGAAGGACAATAATTATATAAATTGTCAGAAACACCTTTGTCATGTCGACTCTGTTTTGTTTTCAACTTCGAAGAAAATGCAAGTTTTCACTGTCAAAATAAATCGTGCGCGCTAAAGGGATAATGGGCAATGAGGGGTGGAGGAAAAGTTTTCCAAAAAACCCGATCGTACTCGTTAAGTGATAAGTTTTGTTGCCGTTACTGTTGTTTTGGGACTGTCAGGTACGAAAATACAGCATGACTGTCACACCGTAATTCATAGTGTTAAACGGTGAAATGTGACAGAAACTTTTCTAATATTATGTTAATGAACAACGAGAGCGAAAGAGCGGGAGACATTTTGTTTTTCCATTGACAGTTGTCGGCAGGTGAATTTATTTCGTGACAGTTTATTACACAGTAGAGTGGTATTAACGGTTGTTGTTTCTGTTTTGTAAGGAGAAAGTATTCACAATTATTATGATAATAAAAGAAAAAAAAAATAATTAGTCAGAGAGAAGTGAAGAGAAATAATAATTTGACAGGTTTCCAAATGACAGGCGGATGGCTGGTTTCTATTTTTAAACTAACAACAAAGATTTGAATGGACTTGCTGGAGGCTGTCAGCAGCACTCTTGAGAGTATTCAGAATATGTGGGCAGTTTTATTTTGAAGCAAATGTTGGCATTTTTCGCCTGACAGGCTGTCAGGTGGAAATTACTAAAAATTTGCAGAAAATTATGCAAAGTCCATAGGGGTTATGCAGTATCTTTTTGCAAGGCAACATTTTTAATACAAGGACGCCATTTTATGATTGAAGTTGAGGGCATCGTTTCAGGTTATCCCCACTTCAACTGGATAAGCTCCCAAAGTGAAGGCATCAAATTAAAGGATACGAAGAGTGGAAGCATGCCCATGAAGAGGCAACTTATAGTTAGGGCAAAATTAAGTACCAAGTACAACGATAAGCAGGAAAGTATCGCGGATACTAAACGTAAGCTGTACTAGGACATTAGAATTAAGTCCCAGCAGACCAACAACGCAGAAGATCGTGAATAGGTTAGGTTAGGTTAGGTGAGGTTGAAAAAAGTTATGAGGCTGAGCCATCATAAAACACAATAATGGGCCCATCGTGATCCCCTGCGGGAACCATTTTTGTCCAAACATTTAATCTCAAGTGACATGTTTGGCAAGCCTCTGCTATTGTATTAAAGAAGTAATTCCCTATAAGTTCCTTTTTAGTACGATCAATAGCCTGACAATCAGAAAGGATATGTTCGATGTGCCTACATCGAACAGGTTTAACCCTGAATAGTATTTTAAATTAATAAAAAAAACTTAAGCTCAAGTGAAAATGTGTCCAATTTAGTTCGAACGCAAGTTTAAAAAAGCCAGCGATTGTTGACGGAATTCCAGGATTCTATTTTGTAGCAAGCATAGGGACCGCTGTACAAAATAAACTGTTGCGGACCGATGGTAAAATTCTTTGAGTATATGAAGAAAGCAGTTCATCTCGAAATTGTTTCTGACTTTAGCTCGAATGTATTCATTTGATATTGAAAACAGCTTGCCCAGTAGAGCTTAAACCGTTCAGGTAAAAAAAAACAAAGTATGACTATCCTAAGCCCTCCAATATATAACATCTTGTCTGAGCAATACAATATGGGAGCAGATAAACGAAGATACCGGGGATCTCGAGTAGCAACATAAAAAGGCCAGGTGTGAGTACATCCACTAGTAAGCCAACATATTGGCCAGGCAAATTGATCCAGAAAAAATGGTTGATTCCTTTCTGGTCAATAAGAGCTCAAAAAATTGTGTACATATTAAAAAACTGGCTAA
Source organism: Brachyopa scutellaris (assembly GCA_949775065.1). NCBI lineage: Eukaryota > Metazoa > Arthropoda > Insecta > Diptera > Syrphidae > Brachyopa > Brachyopa scutellaris. The sequence continues at coordinate 61,914,442 of OX459112.1, read as the reverse complement.
TTAAAACCCGATCTTCACGGATTTCAAATTTTCCGGGATTTTCCGCAACACTGACCTTCATCAAGCCCAAAATCGTGAAAATCAAACTGTCCGTTATTGAGTAATGAGTGCACAAACGGACGGCAGTCTCTTTTATGTACATACCTACATACGTTTATTAATATATATGTATAAGTATATACATATGTACATATATCTTTATATGTATATAAAAATATAATATAAAAAACTGTTTCTGGTTTTTGCACAAATATATAATTTTTTTTTTAATAAATATAGAGTGGGGCCGACATAAGGAAACATTTCTTGTTTGATATTTCTAAGCTCGCCCGCACTACAACATTTCGCCTACTACATTTCAAGTTTCTTTTTGGTTTCGACGGGTTTTTTTGTGCCGTCCTTTTATGCGCTCGATGAAAAAAGTATAGTAGATACCTATAACCATAACGGTTCCAACGGCTCCTAAGAGTTGAAAATACCTCTAGGATCAGTCCTGAAAATGACAAGGATTATCGTTTTGTTACGTTATCTCCATTTTTCCTTTTTCCATATATGGTAAACTGTGGCACATTCGCCACTTTTTTTTACTAAGTCATGCTGTGTCGAAATTTATTAACGAATTCCAAAATGCTTGATAATGGAAGAGATTCGGATATTTAAGCTATGATACCTCATAAGAATTTTGACCTTAACATTAACGGAACATACATTTCTTTTTATTTTAAAAAAATATGTCATTTCGACGAATGTTCCCCAGCCCGGGGCAGATTTGGCATCTCAAGGGGCACATTCGGCAAAAGAGTTTTCAGTCCAAAATAATAGGCTCAAAATAGTTTAACTTCAATTTTTTGTATCTCTATTGTATACATACATATGTATATACACATACATATCTTATTAACTATTTAACCTTTTGTTGACCAAGCTATTAAAAAAAGTTATAATCTCTACTTTTTTAGAAGAATATTTTAGTTGGGGATATTTTATGATCGAAAACTAATTTTTCAATTTTTCAATGACTCATAGGGACGACATATGAAGGTCAGTCTCCAAAATACCGTTAGGCTATAACTAAAGTTATAAAAAGAAAATTTATTTCTTAAGTTTTATTTTATTTAACTATGATATTTTTTTGCTTTCGAATACGTAAGCATTTAAAAAAATTAAGGAGTAAAAATACCAATTTAGTTTGTCGGTACCGAGATCGACTAAAATTAATTTCTTCAAAGTCTAATATGCTGTCAGAAAAACCGTTATATCTGTGGCTAAAATAAGGTAAACATACATAAAAAACAAATTTCATTGAGGTTATATGATGCTTGAAAGTCTTGTTTGGTCTTAGTGTCTAAATTTGTTCCTATAGGTATTTAATTTGAAGTTAAACATGCTGCTACTTATAAATACCGTCGCGCCGGTCAATAAAGGGTTAAAAAGGTTCCCCTCCTTGGTTCTTAGCAAAATCTATCGCGAAGTACATAATATGTACATATGTACGTATATATGGATTGAAAACCACCTTCTGAATGACTTTTTTCACCGAATCGGAAGTGTCCTCTACAAGACGGTGCTTTTTCAGGTTATGAATGTGATCCTTTTTCAGAAGCCGAATGTTCCCCGATCTTTCAATTTGCCATTGCCTTCACATTTTTCATAAACTTTTAAAATTTACATGGATTCTAGTTTCCTACTGTCTATGGTCATAAGTCGCATCTAACTATGGAACTAAGCGACTTTTTTAGAAAGAATGATATAGTTTTATATGCACTTTAGCTAAATATGACTGGGGCCGTAAAAATGAAAAGTAAGGCCCCAAAAATGCGCATGCAAAACAATAACAACAAAAATTGCTATAAATTGGGGTGAAATTTCACTTTTTGGGGCTTTATTTAATTTTTTCATGTGGGGCTTAATTTCATAATGAAATAAGGCTCCAATGAAATAACACCCTAACATTATTTCTGGGGCCTAACACTCCAATTTTGGGGCATTTTTTCATTTTTACTTTTGCGGTCTTATTTTGCGGGGCCAATCACCCAGCCAGGCGATCTTGGTGTATTTAAAGGACTCAAAACAGAATATAAGAACACTACTGTAAACACAGGTAAAGCTGTTATGAAGCTAAATATAATATAGTTTAGGTACGTACTTTGTTGATACACAAATGTAGGTAGTTATTGAAGTTGCTTTCTTTTTAAATTATAACATATCGAAAGAATATAAACAGGTGTAAAAATTAGGGCCAACTACTTTTGTAAGTATGTAGTTTGTTGTAGGTAGGAAATCCATTAAAAAGCATAAAGTTTTTTAGATAACACATTCCAAATGTTCAGATAAACTGAACAATGGAATTTTAAAGACCAGTGAAACATAAAGAAAAGTTAAAGAGCCGACTACTGCTACCAGCACCCTATACTGGACAGGATAATAGACCAAAAGCGTAAGTAATCTGACAAAAGAGCCAAAAAACAAACTCTTTTTTTAAAAAAAAAGAAGAAATAAAAGCAATTCAATTAAAATCCTTTTGATCTCAATAAACTCAAAGAGTAACCGATTAGGATGGTCCCACGAGATAACGCTAATTACTGACATTTCCTTTATAACAAAAAAAAAAATCCAAAGTGAACCCATTGTTGACCATAAAACCATAGAAACAAAAAAAAAAAAAACAAAAAAAGGAGAAAAAAGTATGGAACCCTTTTCTAAGTGGTATCATATTTCCTTAACAAATTCCATTTCCCCTTAAAAAAAATGACACAGTGAAAGACAGGTGAACTTCAACCCACCAACGGGCTGGGTATGAGCGGAAAACCCCTTAGAGGGAATATCAAGATCAACACATCCTTCTATTTAATTTATTTGTTTCCTATCGTCGTCATACGACTCACAAACCGACTACGACCCGCACCCGGATGGAACCACCCCTTTGGGCAATGTGGCCTCATATCACCGTACAAAGAATGGACGGCATAAGGAAAGGGCAAATTATTTACTACATTCCGATTGTATCTTTGTATCTCTATAAGAAATCAAATACAAATAAATTAATTATCCTTACAAATTAATTGATGAATGGCCATGAAGTTTGAATTGTGGGGAATAATTAATTTCTCTCTCCTCGGCTCTCTCTCTCACGCACATACACACACATATTAATTCACTCTCACTGGGGCACACTTTCTTATTTGTTTCGGTTTTTTTTTTCTTGGTCCTGTCATACAGAACAGGTGAATGTCATGCACAAGGATAACAAGAACGAGAATACTTCAAAACATGACACGAATACGATGAAAATCTGAATACGTTTACGTAAGCGAATACGTTACGTACGCGACCAAAAAAGCATCGAAATTTCGAGAACAAAAAAAACCTCTACACACCTTTTCACTTTGTTATTCGTTGGGGCGTCATTAAAACGAATTGCAGAGCAAGAACGAATAAGGATATCGCCACACACACCACATATATTAATTATTTATTGTGTGCGCCACACTACCACACTAGCAAAAGCACTTAAAGCAAACTGTTGAATATGTCACCAAAAAAGAGGACAGAAATAAAGAAAATAGACACGATGGAATTTCGGCGAAAGTCCGATAAATTGAGAAAAAAAGAGAAATCAAACAAGGACACTGGAAGTGGAGAAAAATATGAAACAAAAATAATAAAGGAGAAAGCTTTTCCGCCTTTTTCGTTGCTGTCGTCCTTTGTAACTTGTTTACAAGGATATCAGTTACGTAGGCACACAGGGAATTCACTTTTTTCATTACATCAACTTTAATCCTTTTTGGCACACTCACATGGTTAAAGGTTTACACAGTCATCTTTGGAAATCGCGTATTTTATTTCAGGATTAAATTTTTATTCCTTGTTACGAATATTTAAAGTTCAACCATGTCCTGTTAATTCAAAGGATTCCAACACACAAATTCTGTCACTCAGCAGCGCACACGATAGTAAAATTTCAAAGCGACTGAAGTCCGATTGTTGCGTTCGCGTTCGACTCTACGTTTCAGTGAAAACTGAACGTGTGACGCTTTACAAACGGTTACTGGAGTCCTTTTTGCTGTTGCTCGTTTGATTCTGTTCTATTTTTCTTGAGAAAACTTTCGTTCTCATCCTGGTGGAGTTTATCAATTGGATTTGACAATTGCGTTTATAGGTAAGCTTTAGCGTTGGGCGCCAGAGTCCTCTCTGTGTGGGTGTATGTGTGAATTTCGGCGTTTGCGCTATTGCAAGGACACCACGATGGTAACATATCTCTCCACTTGTAGGAGTAAGAATAGAGAGGTAGCTGTGGAGAGATTTCGTCATCTCACAGCAAGCATGGCATTCGAATTAATGGACGTGTGTGTTTGCATGTGTATTGATGCTAATGTCATTTATGGTTGAGCGCGGAATGCGTACTCTTTTTTTTCCTTTCTGTACTTTTATGGTGAGCAGTCAATTTCCATTAAATTTGCAGGCGATTTGAGTTGTAATATGTCCGGAGTTGGCATACACACGCACATTGCGAAGCAGTAAATCGCGCGATGTAAAAAGGATGTCGATGGCATAGCTCGTAGTCGAAGCTCTAGTGGGGTTTACGGGGCTAAATAAGTAGACGTGTAAGAAGATTTCATTTTCAAAGGGATTGTGCACTTGGGAATTGTGATAGAAATTAGTAAAGTTAAGGTTCTAGCCTTATATGAAATATCAAGGGGCATTTGTACGGGTAATGGAGGAGTTTGACTGTAGACCGGAGGATAATTGAAGGTAAGTTTAACCGAACAGGGTGCGAATATATCTAATTACGATGGAGTACCACAAGGGAGAGCGGTAGGGCTGATTCTGTTTTATTTTGTTTGGCTGAGGTAGAAGACAATGTGGTCAATTTACGTAAGTAACCACGCTGGCGTAGTGGTTAGTGCAAACACCTAAAAGTTTTTTCAGGTTATTTCATATAAAAATACGGAACCATTAAAGGTTCGCTCTAAATCTAAAATATCTGTCACGAATATTATCCCAGGAACGGTTCTACCTAGAGACTTGAAATTTGGCGTAATTAAACACTACACTGGTCCAAATTATGTTTGACTACTTATCGCTCAAAAATATTGTAAAACAACTATACAGGGTGGCAAAATGTAAACTCAAAAAAAAGTTCTGAAAAATATGTCATGTGGGATATCATTCGAAGAAGGATATTAAAACTATATTGTTTAAAAATGTATTCCCTAAGAAACCTTGGGAGTGATTGTCAAAAATATGTGAAAGTGTGGTCGAAGGGTGGATACAACTACAATGTACGGAAGTTTTAGCAGAATGTAAAAGTAATGTGTCAACAAAACAAGTCCCGTACAGAAACCTGTAGAGATGACGAAGGAAACCTTGTAGTAGAAACACAGTCGGTGCTGAGAATATGGAAAAACTACTTCTGCAGACTGTATAACGGCGATGAAGACCAACACCCTGCTGTGAGGCAGAATGAATCATTCAATTAAGATAATGATAGCAAAAACTCTCATCCATCTGATAAAAACGAAGTGAGGATAGCAATATCCAAAGCTACTAGACCTGACGGTTTACTCGTAGAGCTTTTTAAAGCAGCTGGAGATGGCTTGGTGGAGAGCATACACAGAGCCATCAGTCTCCTCAGCATCGCCTACAAGATCTTATTTGCCATATTGTGTGAACGCCTGAAACCTTTCAACAATAACCTGATTGGCCCCTATCAGTGCGGTTTCAGTCCAGAAAAGACCACCATAGACCAAATGTTCACACTTAGGCAGATCCTGGAAAAAACCCAAGAAGTCCAAATCGATACCTACCACCTGTTCATCGATTTCCAGGCCGCCTATGACAGCATCTGGAGGGATGAACTGTATAGAATCATGTCTAGTTTTCACATCCCTGCCAAACTCATTCATCTGTGCAGGATGAAGATGTACATAGAAAGCTCGCTGCTCCATTAATGTGATGCACTGTTATGCGACTCTTTTAACATCATACTTGAACGAATTATTCGAAACTCACAAGCCAACATATGAGGAACGGTCTTTCAAATGACATTCACACCATTGGCAGAATACAGCAAGCTGTCACCGGTGCGTTTGGAAATGGAAACGGCTAGAATGTGTTTGTCAGTTAACGAGGGCAAAACAAAGTATAGGTATAAGTATAGGAAATGAGACACTCAGCATCGACGAATTGGACAGAGCGTCACAATAGACAGTTACAACTTTAAGGTAATACTACATCGGCTCTGCTATAACATTTTAACAATTACATCATCGGAAATCAAACGAAGGACTACTCTTGCCAATCGCTGTTTCTATGGGCTAAGAAGGCAATTAAGTAGTAAGGCCATTTCCCGATCGAACAAGGAGACTCCAATAAGACCCTTATCGTCCCAGTCTTGCTACATGGAGCTGAAGCATGGGCTTATGAAAAGTGGGTACTTTCGAGAGAAATGTCCTTCGTAAGATATCCAATCCCGTTTGTGTTGTCGGGTTTTGGAGGAGAAGATTTAACCGCCAACTAAACGAGCTGTACAACCGCATCGACCTGGTCAAAATACTTAGCATTAGACGCGATGGCTAGGACATGTAGAGCGAATGGACATCAACGTTTCGGCCCGCAGAGTATTCGACTCCAACCCGAATGGCCAGCGCAGCAGAGGACAACCTCGCTTAAGGTGGCGGGCACAAGTGGAAAAGGACCTCAACCAACTTGGGGTGCGCAACTGGAGGCAGTTCGCTAAGGACCGAGCTAACTGGAAGGGGTTGTTGGTTGAAGCCTTGGTTAGTAGGTAAGTAAAACTGAAGTCAGAAATATGAAATAATCGTGCCTTGTAGATATTTAACTAAATATTGAGAAAAAACTATAACGATGGTCATTTATTGCATACTTTTTGAGAAATTAACGTCAAAATATTCTATTTCGTGCCCAGTTAACTCTTAAATTATTGGACCGATTTTAATGAAATCGTCACAATTCGATCAATAATTTCTTCAGAAGTATTATAGGCTATCCAAAACCGCACAAATAAATATAAGGAAAAAAAGTGAACAATTCTGAGACTCTAACCTGCAACCCTAGCTTAGTGGTCGTGTACATGATTTTCTTTTTGTGTATCGATAAGACCACAAATCTGGCCATACAAACGCATTGCCGATATTCCAGGGATTCCCCTATTTTTATGCACCAGAGCGTTAACATACATACATAATGTTCGTACACCTACATATGTTACACATACACACAATCTGGTCTGGTATTTGTAATTTCTCCCTCTCTGTTTGTCCCAATTTGCAGATTGTTTTGTAAGCAACTCTAACGAAATCATTGCCCCATGATCCAATTCGGTTCAATCTACACTTTATTCTCAATGTTTCTAATTTTATTCAGATATTTCTGGGCGATATTTGTGGAGATAAGATAGGGGGACAGCAATATTTTAACGTTTTTTTGAAAAAAAGTTAGGAAAAAAGTAACAGAAAAATATTTCATACATTTTTGAATTCGTGCTTTAGGGAGCTTTCATTTGACACCCCACACGATGACCTCAAGGTTAGGTTAGGTTAGGTTAGTGAGTTGACGCCGAGGGATGCCTATCTGGCGCCACACTTAGATCAATACAGATCCATTATCACAATGGCATCACGGCCATAAGAGTTATTTCCTTATTCGTTTGCATGACGGCGACTAAGGATTGTCAAACCAACCCGAAGCCTTAATAAAGCTGCAGATGTCCTTTACCGGGAGTCCGGAGAGTTCTTCTATGTCCTGGAAGAAATGCCTACCTAGAGTTTTATGCCTTTATGCCGTGGTAGAGACCTGGGCAATGACAGCGGAAGTAGGATGTATCCTCGTGGACTTCTTCGTCACCGCATCCTCTACAGAGATCACTGACATTAATACCTAGTTTACTGGCATGGTACCGAAGCATGTTGTGTCCGGTTATTATGCCCACCAGCTTGGATAGAGTTGCTGTCCTTCATTAACATCTTATCCGTTTTGTTTTTATCGTAAAGTGGCCACATCTTTCTTGTGTTTATACAAGAGTTCAGGGTTTTCCACCTGTCGTTTGCTCTTATAAGCTTTCTACTCTCTATTTTTTCCTTAATGACGCATATTGAGATGTGAATTGAAGGGTCGGCTTGGTCTATGCCGAAAGCCGATCCCGCCCTAGCAAGTGCATCAGCTTTTCCATTACTCGGTACACCCTGGTGTCATGAACCCAGCATAGTTTTACTTTGTGCTGTGCGCCAAGAACCCGTAGCTCTTCGCGACATCAACGTACAAGCTTCGATTTTATGTCAGTGGCAGAAATTGCTTTTATTGCCGCTTGACTGCCAATGAAAAATGTGATATCGTCTCGCGGTATCACCTCCAATGCAGTTTCACGAGCGGCTATTTTACTGCCAGAACCTCCGCGTGTAAAACACTGCCAAAGTTTAGAAGTCTGATTGATCTGGATAGTCTGAGCGTCTCCGAAAAGATACCCGCTCCTATCCCTATGTCCATCTTTGTTTTATCTTTGAGCACCTGATCTTCTTTAAATTCCTTTCTACTAGGAAAATAACAGGAGAATGGTTTTTCAAAGTCTAGATAGGGAGTCAGGTGATCTGCATTAGCCCCCCAAAGTCGAAATTCAGCTTTTTAAGTTGTATTTGATGCACCAATTGCTACAACTGTTTCGAAATTTCAATAGTCTACGACAAATAGTCTCTGAGAAAAGGGTCTGTGACAGACGGACAGACACCGAACTAATTCCATTAGTGGTCCATTTTTGGGTACGGAACACTAAAAATATCGATGACTTCGTCAAGAACAGAATAAAAAAAGTAAAGTAGGTAATAATACACCCCTATTACGGTTAGCGAGTCGAACGAAAAAGTTGGCGAATGTGACTATTTCGTATTACGGTTAGCGACTCGCCGAGACAATAAAATAATGTGTTGAAATATGTATCTCAATCTTTAAAAAAACATCCTCGCCAGTTTGAACAATTGGTTGTGTTGATGGAGTCGGTCGAGTTAAACTGGCAAAACTTCAACATCCACTTGCCAGCATTAAAAGAATGACCTGTTGAAATTCTCCAGGAAATTGTGAATAAAGAATAGAGACTTGAAAGCAACCAAAATCACCAAGGAAAGATGCAAGAACTAGCAGACGTGATCAACATCTGGAAAGGACAAGGAGTCTTCCATTGGAGAATTTTCTTCCGAGATAGAACCAACAATGGAAACCAAAGATCTTATTGCTACACTGCATTCCTTTTGATATCATTGAATACACGTATACATATGTATTTACCAAACAATTATAGAACAATCTTTTTCTTTTTTTCAAATAAACACTTAACATAAGTACAATATTTGTGATGGTCTAACTGGTTTCCCGGAGCGAATAATTTAGGACCGTTTCCAAGTGCTTCTGATAATAAGGCATCGTTGTAGAATTTGGATAATAGTTTTTCTACTTGCTCTTGCTTTGCTTACAACAGTCCGGTGATGTGTTGACCAGAGACGCGGCCAGTGTATGAACTCTAAAACTGCGAAAGTAAGTAAACATTCTTATAGAGAGGTGAAACTCTGGGACAAATCATCACAAATAATAATTTTATTTATTTTCTTTAACCACCGAAAACAATTTAAAATTTTATCTCAAATTAAATTGCAGTTTATTCCACAAACAATCAAAACAATTTTGTTTTCTGACACTTCACAGCTAAAATTTGAAGTATTTCCTCAGACAGCCCTGAATTCTCTTAGCGAATAAAAACGTTCGCTGAACGTAATACCTCGACAGCAGAAATTCGCCTGGGAGTTCGTCTCGAGTCGAACGTTTGATTCGCTAACCGCAATAGGGGTAATAATTTCATTTGAATCCTTACAGCAAATGCGAACTTAATTATTCCATTTCCTTTGTCCTTTGAATAAATCGACCAAAAAGTAAACAATTTCTCATCCATTTTGTCTTCCATCAAAGCAACAGTGCTAATGTTTGTACACTGATTCTGATTTATATTGAAATTCCCTATCAAAGGATATCGCAAAATATTGAGAAAAAGCACATCGAATACACATTTCATTGGATTCATTTAAATGAAGATGAATATGCATTTGTATTGCATTTTGATAATAACCGCCAACGGCAAGAAATTGTATTGAAAAAATCCTGTGTCCTTTTGAGACACCAAAGTAGGGAGACGACTATCCACTGATTAACTCCAGTTCCAGTCTGTGTTATTAAAATCAAAGTCCTTTTGGCTGTGTGAATGGATGTAGAGGTATAGGGAGAGATAAATTTAAATGAGCTTTCACTGCAAATACACATATAATGCAAAATTGTGTGTCAGCAACATCAAAGGATGCCCTCTAGTGAGTTGCAATATCAATTAGATGAAAATTTCAAAGCATCCCTTAGTGTCGTCGTTGGTCGTTTCCGTTTCAATGGAAGGTAGCTCAACCGCAACCACTTGATGAGTTTGTCATATTATATGGATATCCACCCTCTGAGGGCGGCATATAATGTGTGTTACGCACACTAGTACAACCATATCACGCATATAAATCCACGCTGATTGACTGAAAAAGAAAGGTGTGCCTTGGAATACACAGACACGTCAGTTAACTAATTCAAAAGCCACAACTCGGTAGTTAATTGCTGTTAATTTTCAAATAAATAACCGGCAATGGGTGGTTTTCATCGAGTATAACGGTGTACGAGTGGATGAGGTGTCGCACAAGAAACAGAGTGCTTTACCTTTTGAACTTGGAGGGAAATTCTTTTCCTTGTTAATGCTAAGTGACAGTAGATAATGACAGGTAGTTGGAGGAGAAAGGTTGAGCGCTTTCAAAGTTGGGTGTAGGGTTGGCAATACTTTGCGGTTTCTAACGATCGAAAGGGGTTAAAGTTAAAGTAGCTGTAGGTGAACCGGGTTATGTGAGTAATTAGTAAAATTTATTCGATGGGTTGTAGTATCTTTGAACAAAACTAGCAGAAAGGGCGTAGCATCATTTCCAGCTAAAACTTTTAGGAGTTAGAGAAAAGCAAAGAAGTTCTTTGCTACATGAACAGTGTGATCTAAGAGTATATGCAAAAATTGGCGAGGGGATTAATCGGCAACGAAACGCCGTATAGTTGTATGTAATTAGGAAGATTATTGTTATTATGCCGAGCTGGACCGAAGTTGTGCACAATTAAAAGTTTACGGATCAGTTCAAATGACTGTTCCTAGGACCAAAAATACAACCATTTTCTTCACAAGTATAATAGACCCCCAGACAAGTCAGTTTGTCAAGGATCAAGTAGGGAAAAGGGTATCTATACTTATATACCCATTATGTCAAGGTTAAGTAAATATCTGACGTGTTTCTTAAACGGTCGCTTTCAATCAGAATGTTAATACACAAGCAGTCACCCACACCCACTCCTTCCTTCCATAGATTTATTCATTTAATTGTCGCATTTAGAATCCTCATTGACTGATACACAAAAGCACACCTCACATCTATGTATATCTAAGTCACACACATATAGTGGGTGTAGCTACTCCATCATGACCTTTAGCATTTAAACCCTGACAACCATAAGCCCCAAGGTCCAGTTAACAGCATTTGCACCTATTTATACCCAGACCCACTGCCATCGACTATCACCGACCCTCGCGCCATTGTGCTTTTCGAATAATTCTAGATCCCTTGTTTACAGGTGGATTTAATTAGTCTGTTGGTGTGTGCCCACTCATTCCAGCAGCCCTACCAAGTCTCTTGCCTTACCTCGGCAGAGCAAACATGTATCTACGGAAAATAAAACCAGCACGAGGTAACCAAAGAGAAAGGATAAGGAAATTAATTACATGTGTAAATAAATTTATTTCAAAGACCAATCCCCCTTTACCGCCCATCCACCCACCGACCAAGGACGATTTATAATTAAACTGCCGATAGGTACCGATGTTATACGAAGCTAGCACCACCATCACCATCACCCTCACCATATCATCGTCATCATCACCGTCGTCCTGGTCCTAGTCTTCGTCCTTGGTGGCGAACTTCATTTCGCGTTAGTAAAAATAATGAGACATTGTTTACCGTGCAGCGTATCCTGGGAACGTTAACTTTCCTCCAAAGTCTAATCCAAATACGTTTTCATTATCCATCGCCAAGAAAAGGAGTTGAGAAGAGGAACCAAGAGAAAGAGTCCACCAAAAGAGCAAGCTAGCCGTGAAAACGAGGTCAAACGCAATGTGGAGATGAGTGGGAAGAGCTTGCCGGCGGCGGGCGGAAAGATTAAAAACTGAAGGCGGGGGGTGGAACTTAATATTTGAACACATAAAGGTGGCGTGGCGTGCCAATCTCGATTCAATGTCAAACGGAGTACCAACAGCGGAACACTCAATTCGCAGTTCACTTGCGTTTTGTCGTACGAGTATACGGTATACTGCCCTTCTTTGTCAATTAAAAAACAAAAACAAAAAAAAAAAAAAAAAACAGAAGAAAGGACAGTGGGTTCCTTACGTTTGACTCGAACTGAAGTCGATTAGCTTAACAGCTTTTCAGTTTACTGGTGAAATGTGTGGCCAACTTGTATCCCCTTCCCCTCCTTTTGTGGTTTTTAATCGAGTGATTAGTTTTGTTGGGTAGCACTGAAACAAAAACGGTGTTCCAAGGGTGCCGTCTGTAAGTGTGAGGTGGGGGGCTGCGGATGGATTTCGAGTCAACAATACTTTAACCCACGTAGAACGCTTGCTCTTTACTAACTGAAGACTGAAAGTCAAGGCGAGGTTAAGCTGAGATTTGTCGGTTTGCGGATGATGTCAATTGAACGCGAGCTGAAGAAGGTAGATTACTCAAATATGGCACAGTACTACCACGATTATGTGAACGAATTAAAGCACGGGCAGTTCGCATTTTCGAAGGTTTGCGTTTCTGGGTACGAGAAAATTCAAGGTTTTGGAAGTGATCGAGTCTTATGTCCTTAGCCAGGAAAAAAAAAAAAAAAGTGCTACCAAACTATTTTCTGTCGATTGTTATCGAAATGTTATCGAAAATGTCAAATATGACATGTAAGTGACAAATTTGAAAACAATTGCGGCGATGAAAACGTGTTGCTATGCAAAGGAGTTTGGAAAACAAGTGGAAAAGAGAGAAAGAAATATTAAAAGTCAGAAAAAATTACATTTTGCTCAGGCAAATAAATCCCGCCTTTTGAAAATAAAAAAAATGATGTTTAAATGTTGAATGCTAATTGAGCTTAGTGCTACCAAATCACCGAAGAGCTTTTTTTTGTAGATACTTTTTTAAGGCTATATAGATTACCAAAAAAACACGCCTAATGTAAATTTCAGTGATTTATCAATTTTATTGAAAAGCTTTAAAACAGACAAATTGAAGAAAACTTAGAAGCAATGATTTATAGAGAAAAGTATGTTTAAAGTAGGCGCTATAAGTAAGAAGGAATTTTGAAAAAATAAACACTTTGCCCATTTATGATTCACATTTATTTGAATCCAACAAACGCACGAGAACTCGTCTCTCTCAGGATTATCAAAGTAAAACAACTGAGCATAAATGACTGTTAATGGCGGCCATGTTGTTTTATCTGTTATTAGTTTTTCTGTTTTTTTATTTTTCGGAAACTTAAGACAAATCACCATTGTAAGTAACAGCGGGCAAATTATAAAATTGATTGGGTTCAGGACCAGTTGGAAGTGGCCCATTTCTGGATGAACGGGTATGTAACAAGCAAAATTGCCCAAACTGGGGCAATGCCAATCCACACAAGGTCCACCAAGTGACAATGCATCTGCAAAAAGTCACTATTTTGTGTGGTTTGTGGGCCAGCGATATCATCGGTCCGTATTTCTTGGAAAAAGAAGAAAAGGAAAGATGGTATTACCATAACTGGCGGCCGGCGCTACGTGCCACACAGCCAATTCCACAAAATAAATTTGAGGGCATGGTTATCTCATGCAGAGGCGATGTAAACTGGTTACCGAGATCGTGTGATTGGACCCTGTTCTACTTTTTCTTGTGGGGTTTTCTTAATTCGCAGGACTATGCCAACAAACCACAAATATAACAAACAAAACCCGTGCCATTTGAACGATGTCATATTCTACACATAATGTCATTGATAGGCCTTTCAAATGAAATAAAAAATGATCTGTCTGTCTGTATATATGTCTGTGTCTGTCTGTCTGTCTGCCTGTCTGTCTGTCTGTCTGTGTCTATCTGTATGTCTTTCTATCTGTCTGTCTGTTTGTCTGTCTGTCTGTCTGTCTGTCTGTCTGTCTGTCTGTCTGTCTGTATGTCTGTATGCCTGTCTGTCTGTCTGCCTGTCCTTCTGTCTGTCTGTATATCTGTCTGTCTGCATCTGTCTGTGTCTGTCTGTCTGTTTACGTCTAAACCGCTGAACCAATCATAATGTAATTTGGTATAGAGATAGTCTGAAGAAGGACATATGCTGGAAAACTGCCCACTAGGTGGCGCTGGAGTCAAGTTATTTACAACTTCTCTAATAATTAACCAAAATGATTCAGATTCACAGTTTATATTTGTATAGTGCCTAAAGAAAAAACTACAAAATCTGGATCCGATAGGTGGCGCTGGAGTCAAGTTATTAACAACTTCTATATTAATTGACCAAAATATCAACTTCATATCATTAAATGTATACATATTTAAATATTTATACTAAATTTTATTACACATTTTCTATCGATTGTACTAAATAACTTTCTTCTTCTACACATTACACATACAGAACTGCTTTGGATTAGATAAGTATTCACCACCCCCGTGAGCTTATGCGGATGAGGCTCACACATTTTTTTTTGTATGTTTTCTAAAAAGAAGCACGAATAAGAAAGAGAAAGCCAAGCAGATGGGAAGGAAGCATCCAAACGAATCCCTAGAAAAACTTAGGAAGCTCAGTCTTTGACGATATCATCTAGCTTGACTGGCGTTCTTTCTTCTTCTGAATTAGAAAACTTTTACGTACTCTTTTTATCATGAAATAAAGTTTTCCTCTTATCTTCTATTTTAACTACGTTTACAGGGCACATGTCCTTGTGGATTTTTTGTTCCAACTTTTCTATCACCTTTTCTATCTTGTTATCGTTTTGTTTGTGGTCTTATCCACTCGTCCCAATAGCAATGAATCCTCCTAGTTCACTAGTTGATTGAATCTTCACCGGGCCCTCCACTACCGTCTCTCTCTGCCATTCCTTCCATTCCGATAGAATAAAATATATTTATGTATTTACTTTTCTAGAAATAATAGGACACCATCAGTGCACCTCTTTAGAGAAGAAAAAAAAAATAACCATTCATCTCAACATTTATAATAAAAAAAATCGAATTGATACCTATAAATACCGTTACGCGGCACTTCGTGCTCAGAAGTTAACAAAAGTCCTTGCAACAAAAGGTAAATGGTTATACATCAACATTAAGTCCAATTCAACCCCACCGCCGCGCCGCGCCGCTTCAGACTAAAAAGGACACATTTTTCACCATTAATGTGCTTTCAATTGACAAGGACTCCGACGAATTGCGCGCTCCCAGATTTACCCGTCAAGGTGTTACCCTGAGAGTAGCGAACAAAATAAATCCTCAAAAATATCCTCTAAATTGTCAATTAAAGTAGAGTGAAAGGTTGGGTATCCTTTGGGTGGTAAAAAGTTTCTCCTCCCCCTCGTTTAACGGGTTTGTCTGGCAATATTCCCAACACAAAATAAAAAGGATTCAAATGGCCAGAGCTCGTAAAGTTGTTATTTATTCCTTTTTTTTTTCTTTTTACTTTTATACTTTTTTTTTTATTGTCACCATCGTCGTTTGGGAAATTAATAAAGCACAGCAAGGATATTATGGGGGTCGCAAATTTAAACAAAAATAATGTCCTTTTGCAGAATTAATATTAAGTGAATAAAAGTTGAAATCACTCAACGCTTGGTGGTAATTAAAATTAATAATTTTTGATCCTGCAAAACGCCTCATTCGCGGGCCCATACATAACTGGGGGAAGGAGGAGTAAAATTTTCACATTTCACAAGAACAATTGAAAAATTACAAAAAAGCGGAACTCACCAGTTTGAGTGCTTGAATCGAAAAATGTACTCGTTGTCTCAACGGTCATTGTCCCAATGGTGCCATCGATAATTTGTGCCGATGAGTCTCGTCTGCCGCGATATCTACGCACGGACATGGAAAAAAAAAAGGAAGAAAAACACTCAATAAAATGTCCTTTTTCGAAAAATCTACTTTCCATGCGAACCTGCACACATCATCGCTCTGCGAACTCTGCCGCCGGAAGTTCCTGCAGCGAATCATCTCCTCGGTGGTCGATTGACGTCGAAATCCTCGTGCTATTAGAATCTCCTCGGTGGTGGATTGCCGCCGGATGGCCGGACGTGAATTGCTTTCAGTATTCGTCGGTGGTGGGCGTGCACAAGGACTAGGATCACGTGACGAACAGCAACTACTCGAATCGGGGGAGCGCGATGCTCTAGCAGTGGACGATGATTGACGTCGCAGCGTGCGAGTTCTTCGGCGTGGGCTGCCCTCCCGTTCATGACTACGGTCAGGCGATAGGTGGGTTCTGGAATCACGACGTCCTCGTGAAGCACTATCAGGGCTGAGACTGTCACGACGAGCGCGTCGCTCACAGTCCTCTGGCGGATCAGGACTAAGGGCCGGTTGAGATCCACGACGACTGCTACCACCCGGTATACAGGATTCATCGAAGGCTGTCGCCTGGCGCTGCAGCCGTTGCATTCTTGGTGTCCTCTCAGGACTTACGACCTTCGAGTCACGTCGATTGACACGACCACACTGCGTAGTGGAGTCCCGACGACCCTTCGCAGCTGTGGGACTTGTTGCGGGAGGGGTCACCGAGCTGGTGATTATTGTCGGTGGTGGCAGAGCCTGACATGCACTGTCCACTTGATACGGAGCTGAATCCGACGCCGTGGAGCTAGTCGACGGGCGTTGCTCTTGTCTAAAATTTGGAAATTCTGGCGCTGCCAGTGAATCACGACGCTTTTTGGTTGCCCCAACGACTTTAGGTGGCGGTGGAGTTGTGGCACGACCAACAGCACTGTCACGACGACCAGAGCGATAGCTATCACCGGAACCACGACGGGAGCCCTATGAAATACAAAAACAAATTATGTGACCATTAGTTGGCCTTCAAAATACTCACATTTCTAGTGGCTTCAACAGAGATTGTTGGTGGTTGTTCCTCTTTCTCGCCGGGACTCTCCCGCCGATTCCAATTCTTCACAAACTCCGTGGTATGCGATGAGTCCCGTCGAGATTTCATGCTCCGTATTCCAGAATCAGCACTCGATTCGCGTCGTTTTTTTAACGGAGGATTATGACTGCTACTAGTTCCGGTGCCCGCATCAGTTGTCGACGTTCGCCATGGTAAACTCCGCGCCAAGTCGGCCAAAGTCTCACGGCGATTGAGTGGCGCCTTTGCGGTGCGTTGCTTTGAGCCACCACCACTCCATTCACGCAGGATGTCGGTAAGTTGTGCTAGCGAGCTTCGACGACGACGTTGAAGACCTATAGAAAGAGTTTCTCATTAGAAAGTTCAGTCAAACGATAGAGCGTGAGACATGAAACCAACCTGGTGGTGGTGAACTACTAGGAGGAGTGTTTATCTGAGCTGCTGAGTCCCTTCGGCCACCCAACCGCTGGCGAATCGTCGATTCCTCCAACTGCAATAAAAGTGTAGACACAAAGTTTTGTAGTCTGGAGGCTTTATATGGGATAACACTTACCTGCTCCCTGACTAGGTCGTCCCAGCCATTGCCGCCCTGCCACACCAAGCCAACTTGATGTGACATAATGGGCAAGTTGCACACGAAGCATATTGCTGTCATAGTCCTGGAAATGTATGATTAGAAGGATATTTTATAAGGTCGATGGAATTCCATAAGTTTTTCAATAGGAATGTCAAGGCGGTGGTGGAGTCGTGGAAGCTTTAACGGATTCTTTTCTATTTCGTGGGAAACGCAGTGAGGGTGATTCTAGAGCTGGAATTTTACTATGAAAACAAATCTAGTAGATCAGGCTTCGAACTCCATAGAGTTCCTTTTGAATATCTCTGGACCTCTGGATTTTGATACTCCCAAGATGTTGCGTCAATATAAAGTAAACAACCCTGCAAGTGGTGATAGGAAGGGCGGGTTAAACCAAAAGTAGTTATAGAGCTCTCGCGAGCACCATGGTGTACTGGCAAATGTGTTGGACTACAACGTAATGCTGTCTGAGTGCCATCTCTTTCGAATGTCTGACAAGCAATCAAAGAGTATCATGTGTCACGATTGAGCTTCTCAACTCGCCGTTCGGAGTCGGCACAAAACTGTAGGTCGCTTCCATTCGTGCAAAAATATAATACGCACACATAAATGGTTGCAAAAAGTAGGCCCTCGTTCACCCCGAGTTGTAGCGCCATCTACGGTAAAGTTATATAGCTCTGGCTTTTTTGGCTGAAAATGAAAGCTTTTACTCTCCGTCGTTAGCAAAGCTACTAGCAGTCCATAAAAATTGTCCAGAGGCAACCCTTAAAAAAGCTCTAATGACAGTCAAAGCTAAAAAATTATTTATTATGTATTTCAAATCACGTTGAAGCTTCCCGTTTTCCACCACTTCCGAGGCATTGAAGCATAGAGAATGAAAATTAACAACAAACAACAAACAACATGCAACAGACATTCTCAAAATAAAAATCATAATAAGACTTATAGCAAGCACAGAGGGATAGATATGAATCAATATATAAAAATGAATTCGTAGATTTTATACAAGTGATGTAGTAGGTAGCAGATGAAGTAGTAAAAGAAGTTTGTAGAATTTTCGCTCCCATATTCAATCGCGCATTCCAAGTGGACTTGCTTGAACAAAAACTTAAACAAATCAATTAAAGAATATCGTGACTTGTCGAATTAAATTAAAGGCAGTGCAGACAAAAATAAAAGAAAATCTCTGCAAGTTTATCAGAGTTTCAAACCAGTAACCAATGAATGGTATAAAGTTTAACAGAAAGAGAAATATGTTAAAAAGCTCAGCACAAAAAGTTTTCAAATAAGACAACTTTCACTGTGGTAAAAATCCAAAATAAAAAAATAAAATCAGAACTTTCCTTCTTCATTATCTAAAGTCTGAAATACAATAGAAAAGAGACAGTAACAAATACGAAAATACTCTAAAATTTTTGAATAGAAAGAGACAGAGAGAGAGAGATAAAGAGAAAGAGCAACAAGCTTTTATTTTATAGAACTCTCCAAACTTTATAGTGGAGCACAAATCATAGGCAACAACCACAAGGAGCTTTTCATCCCTCTTCACGAGTGTGATGCTGTACTAAAATGATGTACTGTTATGTTTTAAGTAAATTCTAAGAAGAAAAGCAACTAAAAAAATTGTAATAAAACTCAAATTGTAATAGAATATTTAGTAAGGAACAAAATTCATAAACTCAAACTAAAGAGAATTAACTGAAAGCCTTTCTAACTTTTTGCGTATCGCGGTCGTAGTTGGTACATCCATGGACCTGTATTGCCGAAGTTTTGACATGGTTCATATCTGTGGCTGAAGCTTGTTACAGTGCAATCAGGTTATGAAGTTTTATTTTTTTTTAAGGGATATTTTAATTGGTTTTATCCTCGTTGAACACACTTGTTGATAGATTTTGTTGATATTACCCTGATAACGATTGCAAAATAAACCTATTTTGACACAATGGAAGCTGTTGGTTGTAGGTACGATAATTTGTTGTTTGTGTGTTTTTGTGTTGTTTTTTTTTTTAATTTTTTATCTGATGTGGGAGCTGTAAACATTTTATTAAATTTTAGTTTATTAAAAACAATGAAAACACATATTTTAATATTTAATTGTAATAGACAAAACAAAAATTGATATTAAATTAATTTAAAAATAAAGAAAGTAAATAAATAGTTGGACTTTGGGGGTACATATTCTCTGGCTAACACTTAGCATGCATTAAAATATAATATTAATCGTACTAGCTAACACTGAGACTTTATCTCGAGAAGGGTTTTTGGGTAGTCTAAAGGTACATACATATGTATTTGCGATCTTTGGGAATTGGTATATTTTGTTACAAAAGAAAGAGTATTACAAATGAATACATACAGCGGTGGGCAAAATAATAGATATACTACTTTTTAATGTAATAAACATAATTTATCTCAGAGAGATATGTAATAAAAATACTGCTTAAAATCACATGATTTCAAATCAATGGCGAAGTTGAATATACAGTCGACACTCCCTAAGTCGAATTATCACGGGATACCAAGATTTGTTCGAGTTAGAGAGAGTTTTGGAAAAATTCGAGTACTAGAGAGAAACATTTATTTTTGTTTGAAAACGTTTGATTATTAAAAACACAGGTTAATGTACTTACAAAAAAGTTAACAAAAAAAAAAACATATAGCTTTTTGCTTAGTTAAAAAAAATCTAGCTACAGACATGCACATAAAGACTGCATCAGCTCTGCCTAGAATCAACTGAATTTGAAATTCCAGCTGGAATCTTACTTAAACAAGTTATTTTTATATACGTAGGCTGTTGGATAAGTCAGCGACTTTGAAACTAAAAACTAGTTTTTTTGCCAAAATTTAATTTATTTTTCAACATAGTCTTCTTTTAGCGCGATACACTTTTCCCAACGATTTTCCAACTTTGTTAACCCTTCCAAGAAATATGATTTTTTAAACCTTATCGGCAATCTCATCATTCGATGAAGATCTTTTTCCGCCGAGCCATTTTTTCAAATTAGGAAACAATAAATAATCAATAGGAGCTAAATCTGCGCTGCAAACATTCACTTAAATTATGCTTGAAGAGTTCCAAATTCTACTTTGAAAACTTCACCCGAATCCGTTTTTGATCAATCGTCAGCAAACTCGGCAACCATCTTGCCGATAATATTTTCATGCCCAATTGGTCATGCAGCATTCGAATGACGCTATCATTTGAAATGGCTACTGTTTCAGCTATTTTAGGAACCTTGACTTGCAATCGGCAAACACCATATCCTGGATTTTTTGACCATTTCTTCCATTGTGACGTCATTTGGACGTCCTGGGCACTCAGTATCTTTTAAGCATGTACGAAATTCAGTGAACCACTTTTGTACCATCCCATGCGAGGAAGCAGAGCAGTGCTGGGGGATCGTGGGAAAAATCCCTTTTTGTGGGAATTTGGACATCAAAAGGGATCGAGGAGAAACCCTATGGTTTTGCGGGAATTTTTTGATTGTGTGGGAATTTTTTTTATTTATAAAATTTAAACCAAGAAAGGGTATAAGCAAGAAAATTCCAAACCATTCATAGTTTTTATTCACTTATTCCAATTCGCGAAGATAAAAATAACGAAACTCGCTTTAAAGTAACTCGTTTGAGGCCTTAATTTCTCTTTCTTTTTTGTTTTCCCCAACACAATGTTTTAATAACATTACACAAAAGTAAAATATTATTTGAAATATGTAATTTCAACCAATTTTTAACCTGTTTGATCATGTTGAATGCAAATTCATTTATAATAGGTATTTATTAGGTCAGGTTTCCGCCATTCCAATCGAAAGATATCGATTTGATCGTTGGCATTATCGTTATGTTGGGGTGAATTCATAGTTGTAAAAATTTTGTAGTTAATTTACCGCAGCAAAATCTGTATATATTAAGCAATATAAAAAAGCTGCTAATTTGCACAACAAAAGGGGTAATTTGACATTTATGAAAACAAATCGAGAGTCGAGACACAAGAGTGCTGCCGGAACGTTTGCAATGGTAAGGCAGTTTTTCTACATTTGTGAACGCAATAACTGCATTGCTGCGGTTTTTTTTTTACAATTATGAACTCAACCTTGATGCTACTCAAATCATAAAGGCGTACTTCTCATACACAATTTTTTCGTCATTCTCCAGTTAACAGAGTTATTTGTGTCAATTTAAAGTGAGTTAGGATTATTTCATCTTTTATTTCAGTGAGAAAAAATTCGTAAAATGCATATATCGAAAACATTTTTACGAATTTCTTTCACTTAAATGACAGATGACATATCCATAAACCTTACTTCACGTTAAATATTTAAAATGAGGTTTCGGCTTTCCGTGGACTATAATTATAATTATCTTCGTGACCAATTTTAGTGGCGAAGTTAAAACAATGCGCATTTTGTACTAATGGCATTATGGAACACATTTTTTCACTTTAAATCACTAACAAAAGTTGTCTGAGTTTTTGACACATTATGACTTTAATTTCGTCACGAGGTGATAACGATATTGTGGACCTAAAGTCGACTATAATTATCAAAACTTTTTGCTACGTGCTAATATAATTTTAAATTGTACTCTATCCGACTATAATACTGCGCCATTTATTTTTCTTTAATTATAAAACCTATTTATATACGTTATTTGGCTTTGGAAATATGTATGTACAAATTAAAAATACCAAGTACAAACTTAACGGAAATTTTGTTTAATTTTTTTTCTGTGGGAAATAAAAAGGGAAAAACGAGATGGTGTGTGGGGAATAAAGGGAATTTTCGGCTCGGGTGATGGGACTTCTCTGAAAAATGCCCCCCAGCACTGGATCAGAGTCCCATATTATTTTTTAAGTCTATTTTCAGTTTCCTTTATGGTTTTACCGCGCAAAAAGTAGTGTTTTATCAAAACACGAAACTCACTTTTTTTTCATTTTGAGTACATAACACAAACCAAAGTTCTTTCGATTTTTATATGGAAAATTGAAGGGAATAATAAAATATGGCGAAAAAATTTGAGTTAGAGAAATTCGACTTAGGGAGAGTCCACTGTATGTGTTTTTGTTTCTCTTTGTGCAGTGTGGTCCAGAAATATTGAGCGGATTTTAAGAATTCATAACTTTGGAACACTTTGGAATACTTTTGAACAACTACAGGGTGGCGCAAGAGTTTGCTACATACTTTCCAAATTTACTACCCCGTTGCTATAAATTATTTGTTCTTCTTTAGATTTAAACATTGAACATCCAAGATTTATTATTGACCGATACACACTCGATCAGCGAATTAAGATCGTCACAATTTACATAGAGCGAAATCGTAGAATCATCATCGTCATCATCATATTTAAATCGCTGGCGCAAGAGCTTGTGATTCCTCCTGAGAGTTTATTCCTGCACCGATTATAATGATTCATACATTGATCGAAAGCTCATCACCTGAACTTTGTTCATCAATATAAACACTTTTGAAAAAACCCATACGAGTAAAGTTATTACGAAAAAAACATTATTACCTACTTACGGGTATAGGGTTTCTACATGCGAGATTCCTCGCACCAGTACACTAGTTTAGATTATTTAAGGTTGTGTATGCACCCCTGACCTTCCCATTCAGCGACTGGTGGACAAATTTGATCGTCAAGGGTCTGTACCTGATGTCAGATGAAGTGGAAAAGCAAAAAGTCAACAATTTTCGGATGTCCGAGGAAGCACATTTTCATCAGAGTGGCTTTATAAGTAAGCGAAATTTCCGATTCTGGGGCACTGCGAACCCTCAAAGTCTCCAACTTTTTAGACAACAAGAGTGACTGTTTGGTGCGCAATATCTGCAAATCGAATTGATGGTTCATTTTTTTTTTTTTTTTTGAGATTAACGAAGGACAAGTAACGAACGTTTATGGTGACCGCTTTCGTCAAATGATCCTAAATGTTTTTTTTTTGCCAGATTGCTACTCAGGCAATGAGGTTCCAGCAAAATGGGGCAACAGACCATACTGCTCCAGCAATAATGGACCTGCTAAGAGAACATTTTCCGAACAGGCTTATTTCCAAGAACGGCCATTTGCATGGTCATCGCAAGGTTGCAAGAGTTGACAGCCCCTAATTACTTTTTCTGTGGTTAGGTTAGGTTTGATTAGGTGGCTATCCACCGCATTCTGTAGGATTCACTTAGACTAAAGTAGGTGTATTGTGTTGCCACATGAGCCGATTTTCAACTTGGAACCAGTTTGAGAATTGGATTAATTTCCGTGTTTTATTTATATTCGTTAAGGAAATATCTTGTGGCTATAGAGGGATTCGTCCTCCTCCTCATCCATGCAGCTGTGGCGAGGATTACCAGCCTGCTGGCGAGTCTGCCTATTGCACAATGACGACATCTAGGATGCCGATATGTGCTTTGTTAATTTTTAGCAGGCTGCAAGTTTTACATCGATTTAGACTTGGTCTCAGTCTACTTGGCGTGGCTACACGTACCAAGGTTACGTCATATTTTTTTAGCCTGTTGCAGTGCTTGCGTAGGCATTTTATACTTGATTGTTTCTATTGGCGCAGGATGGGGCTGTATTTCGAAGAGATTTAGTGGATTCTTCACACCAGATGATAATGGTATGTCGGCATTGCCAGGTGAGTGATAGTAACTAGTAACACTGTCGAACTGGGTCTAAACTGGTATTTATTTGAATTTAGCTACTTATGTTGTTTTTAGAGGTAAATCTCTTACCTGCTGTAGCTTCTACCACTGCTTCTCATACAAATTCACAGCCACAGCACTTACCTTTCTCCTAAAATGTTGTCTCTTAAAAAACAAAAGATTAACATTTTCCAGCTGTATCTACGTAGGTATCTCTGTTTTTTGTGTTTTCTGGGGCCAACCCCATTCAAAAGCATCCAAACCCGCAATATTAAAACTTAAAGCTAAGAAGGAAGCAACAATAATAAATGAAAAAAATTATGTTAGGTATTCCAGCCCATACGTTCTCTTTCCACATTATTTCTATGTCTACCTCCACTTTCAAGTCTAAGCAAACTAATGAGACATTTAGAAATGTTGTTCGTAATCAGGATACTTTACTCTTTTCCTTTTAGGGGTGTATCCAAGCAACGCCATCTGTGTTCAAAGCGAATCCTTTTGCAGGAAAACCAACACTCTCCAGTCGAAACTATTACGTTCCATAACAAATATACCGAGAGGGTGAAGCAATTATCCTCTTCACTCGTTTTATTGGGGCGTTGTCGCCACTGCCAGCAATGGCCCGGAATAATCACTCATCCTCCCACTAACCATGAGCCGCTTAAAAACATGAACAAAACAAAAACACCACCACCACAATCACACTTTTAAGGGGAGAGATGGACGGTTTCAAATGAAAATAATCGGTTCTCCCCTGTAATGCTCTCCCTAGTCGCGTGTATCTACTAAATGAACATCTCAATCAAAAAGTATCTGCATAGTGATAATAGCTCAATATTTCAATTAGATACTCGCATACAACTGCGAGGAGATTCAATCCCATTTGTTCGGCAACACAGGCAGCTTAGAGTGGCATGGCCACGTGAAATGAAGGTGTAAAAGAATTCATTACGACTCCATGGGTCTCAAAGGAATATCTTATCAGGCAGCATCTAGCAAGGTAGGCATGATTGTATCTACTCCTCCAGCAGGGATCCTTTAGTTGATTGCCGTGCAGATCCCTGGTTTATTTGTTTTTCCACAGCAACAGCATGGTGATGGAAATAATATATTGTCTCTGTTGAGTAACACAAAAGGACGACGACGCAGAGCGGAATTTGTAAACAAGTAGATGTGTACTTGTATGTAGGTCTTTTAAAAGGGAAACAAGAAAAATAGTTGTAGTTGGGTGTTTGCAAGTTATTATTGTGCTATTTTTCATTAGTTTTCCTTCAGGGAGATGCGAGTCGGTTCCGGTTTGTGTATACAGATGTACGTACATATGTACCTACACAGCTGGGACTCGTAAAAGCTTTCATTTATTTTGAAGTCTTTTTTCGGTTGGAATTGGCAGATGAAAACTTTGGTGTTTGGTGGTCAAGTCCATTGCCAGGAAAGTGTTCAGTTGAAAAAGGGCTCTGAAAAGTCGGCGTGTTTTAAATGTGTGTCTTGAATATTAAAAATAGGATCCTATGATACAATAGATCTATCTATACAATAGATTCTAATTAGCCCAAGAGGTAAGCCACCTTTCTAATAAAGGCTAGTATATTCTTGGCTGACGCATTTTTTTTTTTAAGTCAAGGTCTGAGGATTTCTTTATGTAGGGTACACCGCATAGTGGTTTAGGTTGTATGGAAGCGCGGAAATAATTCAATATCTCTAAAAGTACTGGACGGATTTTGATGATTTTTTCACCAAAGTATTTGGATTTTATTACTTCTATTTACTACTATTTAAAATTTTATATAATAGAACTTATAAAATATAATAAAAAAAAATAAAATTTATATAATTAAATTTTAAATAAGAAAATTTATTAAAAATCGGCTAAAAACTGATATCTGACGAATAAATATTAATGGTTTTAAATAAAAATAAATTTTTAAAGGTTCCGAACCCATATGGTAATACGGAACCATTATAAGCCATTATAAACCATTCGCCCTAACTCTAAAATATCTCTCACGATAAAAACATCAAGCAACGTTCTACTGGGCACCGTAGCGCAAGTAGTTAGTGCGTCGGACTACTGAGCCAGCAGTCTTGGGTTCGAATCCCGCTGCAAACACCTAAAAGTTTTTCACAGTGCCCACCTCTTTCGAATGTCTGACAAGCATCAAAGACGATTTTGAGCTTTTCAACTCGCCGTTCGGAGTCGGCAAAAAACTGTAGGTCCCTTACGTTCGTGCAAAAATATAACACGCACACACAAATGGTTGCGAGAAGCAGGCCTAGGCTCACCTCGAGCTGTAGCGCCAACTAAGTAAGTAAGTAACGTTCTACTTAGAAACTTTAAATTTAGCACACTCATACATTACGGTGGTCCATATATTTGAGACAACTTGTCACTGAAAAATATTGTGAAACAACTAAACAGGGTGGGCAAAATTTAGACTCGAAAGAAAAAAAATTCCGAAAACTATATCATGTGGGATATCATTCGAAAGGGCTCTAAGCAAAGATTTCAAAAATATTTTTTCTGTAAGAAACTTTGGGAGTTACCCCAATACGAATGCTTAGGTAACTTTTCAATATCAGAGAAATTGCAAAAAAAAAAATAGTACACTTTACGTTAAACGCGTGCCGTCACAAGAATGGCAGCTAATTTCTATTTGCCTGTAAAGCTGAAGACCCAATCCATCAAATGTATTACATCTCAGCTTGGCGGAATTTAATGGTTTAAATTTACCGCTTATTGAACTCTTTGTAAGTGTTTGAAAATACCCCTATGTTAAAGGTCACTTCTCACTGAAATGTGTTATAGTATCAATAACTTTTGCTTCGTCATTTAATTGATTATTTTACACCTAACGGGATATGTTCTTTTTTTTCGCAAAAAAGATAATTTTTAAGCTCTAAATCCTGTTTGAATTCTGGCTCGTTTTTAACCCAAAATCATAGGTTGTTTATTTCCTAAGTTTACTATCAAATTTCTTTTCAAAAATAACGGAACTTTTAGAATTTTTTTTATTGATTCTGATGCTCCAACTATTCTTTTATAAAGTCCAAATGAAAAACAGCCACTTACTTAACCTTCATAAAAATGACTTTTTTACTCTGCTGAACCACTGTGCGCCGCACCGTTTGACCCGAAAAAGTGCCGGACACTCACAGAGGACGTGCTCGGCAGACTCAATCTCCTCTGAACAAAGTTGACAATCGGTCTCGCTAGTTGGATACCTAATATCCTTCTTATTGTAGTGCAAAAGTTCCTTGTGATGGGCGTAAGGCTTAATTAACATTTTGGCTTGCCTAAGCCCTGGAGCTTTTCCCTAATGAGAGAGGAAGATTATGTTCCCATTTGTTAATTAAGGCTGAGATTGTTGCCCAGTTTTCGCCACAGAAGGGTTCCGGGCCTGAGAATGTGGCAGTTGAACCTGAACGGGCCAGCTCATCCGCAATCTCATTTCCTTCAATGCCTCCATGACTAGGTACCCACCATAGGGTGACTTCATTGTGAGTGGCTAGGAAATGGACGGACTTTACCAGTCTTGAGTCAAAGAAGTAGGAGCTCAGAGCTTTGAATGCGGCTTGGCTGTCTGAGAAGACCTTTTTATGTTAGCGCCCTTGATTCCTTTGTGTAGATTAATCTAGGCACAGATCCCAATGGCATGGACCTCAGCTTGAAACACGCTGGCAAATGTTCCAAGAGGCACGAAGATTGTAGTATTGGGCCCATAGATCCCAGCACCAACACCAGAGGCCATTATCATTCCGCCAATGTACCATACTAGACTTTTTGGGTCTAGGGTGGGTCCGCCGTTTTACGATTCGAACGATGGATCTCATGGAATAATTACTGCAACCAATGGATATCAGGCTTAAGAGATTAAAAATAGATGGGCTTAGAAAGCGGTCGTAAGTCTTATTCGGTGGCTGTTGTTAAAGCAGAAGATGCACTTTTCGATAGACTGACGACTTTTATTGTATGTCTAAGTAGGGTAACTTCGGCCATTATGTCACAGGGGGCACTATGGCGCACCTTGTAAATGCCACACTTCCGGTTTACTTATAGAAAATAAAACGATGGGAAAACTTGAGTCTTCCTTGATAGAGTGCCATGTTAAGTCGTAAAGCTGTTGCGATTTTTTTTACAAGTGAAAAATATAAACAAAAAAATACCCAACTTTTGTCATCTGGATATATTTTTGGCTCTTTTTCATTTGCGGTGCGGCTCGTTAAGTATAAAACGCACGGGGTTAGTGTACACAGTGAAGTGAATCATTTATTTTACCTTTGGTGGCATTGATTAGTAACAGTGCAAGAAAATCTGCCTTTTTTTAAGTTTTGTACAAATGGGTCTTTTTTTTAATATGGCGCACTTGCCGTATGGGCTTTATGGCGCACCCTGGCCCTTATGGAGTTTGCATGTAAAGCATGTAAAAAAAAATGCATGTTAAGACTCTAGAACGATGACGACAGGAAGCATGTTTAAGTGCTCCCACATGCTTAGGAGAAGAAAACGTGCAGAAAATGGTGGCTCAAAGAGCTGTTTTACATGGGCTTTGAACTGGCAGACAAATACAGGCCAAGTCACAGTTATAATAAGTCGTAAGTGGTCCCACGACTCATGTACTTCATTGAAAAACACTTGTGATAGCTGTGACAAATCAAACCGCGATTAAAGCATCACGCCATATTACCCAAGAGCCAAGAGGATGCGCCATATTGCCCTATGCATAGGGCATTATGGTTTTTTGTAAAATATTTTTAACTTAACTTTTTCTTAGTTTGAATTATTGAATTATTATAATTATTTAACGTGTTTTTGTTCTGGTTTTCTTATATTTTCTAATTGTTTTTGCTTTTCATGGTGAAATTATTTGAGAAACAAAAATAGTGCGCCATAATGCCCGAAGTTACCCTACAATCGTCTTTTTGTGGATAAATGTTACTCCCCTTTAAAGCATCTACAAATCTCATTTCGATAGTCAGACATTGAATCTAATTTAGAATATCATCTAAAAGTCTGTTTCAGACGTTTTTCAAGATAGAATTTCCCCATCAAATTGATATTATTCCCTTAAGGGAACTTTCACTCCAAAAGGATGTACATATATTATATATGTATGTCCGCACATGGAGAAAAAATAAAATATTATTAAAATCGAACAATAATATTGTATCTATCGAAGGAGAAAAGATAGAATCCCCATTAAAAAAGGATTACCCCACACTACCCCTAAATCTTTGTTCAATTTCATGCTGCGGTTACTCATCGAGATTGAATATTTGTATTTGTATGTATACGTGCGAGTAAGCATTAAATTAAAATATTTATCCAATGCAAACAACAACAAAAATAGTACCTAAGAGCAGCAGCTGTAGTGAGGCAGTAGAAGTAATGTTTTGAGATTAATTTGATATAATATCTAAATTTAATAAACAAACATGCCTTAAGATGAATCTCTCCATTCCCAATACCAGAAGAGGGTAGGTAGGTACGACGACGGATGAATGAACGGGATGTGGGTGCACATCAAACATATGCCTTTACCAATGAAAGCCACGCGACCTGTGAAAGCTGTACCTAGTCTGCCTGTGGTATGAGATACTTTCTAGGGTATATACGAGAACGAGTATCTTTTTCCGTTGAATTTCACTTTATTGAATTTTCTCTGAGAGGAAATGGGATATTTTTTGCTCTATTGCTCAGAGGGTTTTGTGTAGACATGCAGAGAAAAAAAAAAAACAACCAGGAAACCAAGTGAAA
Organism: Brachyopa scutellaris; assembly: GCA_949775065.1. NCBI lineage: Eukaryota > Metazoa > Arthropoda > Insecta > Diptera > Syrphidae > Brachyopa > Brachyopa scutellaris. Next base: position 61,884,258 of record OX459112.1, on the reverse strand, counting down.
CAGTGAACGCCAATGCATTCAAGAGCCCCAAGACTTTATGCGTCAAATTGCCTCTGCTGATACTTTGTCATATGCTACCGGTGCGACAGCAATGACAGGAGGGATCGGTTGGGGCACGTATGGCAAGAGAAAAGTATTTTCCACACCCTATCGCCGAAGGCTGGAAAACATTGAAGAAGACGATCCATTTCGAGTATGATGATAAAACGGATGACGATGATGAAGTTGAAGGATACCTATTGATAGAGAACGATATGGAAAGCAGCACATTCTCTCGTAATTAGATTTCACAATATCTACCACACACAAACACAGAGGGTAGATGCAAATGCGGAATATCGGGGTCCTGCTATCGACTCTGAAAAATGCACTTTGAACTCAATGCTCACTCTATAGACGAGGTATAGTCAGAGATGATTATTTTTCTATTAATAGTGGAAAAGGAAAAGGAACATGGACAGACACTGAGGTTCTACGAATAGAAACAGACACATTTTCGAAAGAATACAATATGCATCCAACATATGTATACCGATGGGTGAAAGTGATATGTGAGTGGAAGGTCTTTTAGCACAAAAAAAAAAAAAAAAAAACACATCCACATCCACATCCGGTAGTTGCACCTTTCTGAAAGTATGTACCAACCATAAAAAGTTTTAAATTCCTTACCTTGGGCTATATTAAATTCATATGAGGAATATTTATGAGCGAAAGTGTGCGTGCAAAAAAAATCTGTACTCTATGGGAGCAGTGAGTGACTAATACAGTGAACTCTCTCATAACCGGACACTGACGAGGCATTTCTCCGCTTATGAGAGATGTCCGGTTATGGAAGAAACAAATAAATTGACATATTAGTATTAGTTTTATTTTATAAAGGAACTAGCTGTCCCGCCCGGCTTCGCCCGTGTCCAAAAAAAATAGTGTTCCTTTCAATACATACATTGTCATTTAGATCAAATAATCGGACGCTGTGTCTGTCTGTCTGTTTGCCTGTCTGTCTGTAAATCTATCTATCTGTCTGTCTTTCAATCTATCTATCTATCTCTCTGGCTGTCTGTCTGTCTGTCTATATTAATTGACCAAAATGTTTCATATACACATTTCACCTGAAATTACGAAATTTTGTATGACAGGTGTTGTATTCTGTATTAAGAAAAACGTACTCTGAAAATTTCACCAAAATCGGTTGAGTAGTTTCCGAGTCTATAAAAGGCAAATATAAATATGTACATTGTACAAACATTCATTTTTATATACATATATCGATCTAATAACTTAACTCCAGCGCCACCTATCGGGTTCAGATTTTATTATATAATTTTCTCTTTTGGCACTGAACCAACATAATATGTATATTGTGAATATGAACCTTTTTGGTCCATAAATATAGAAGTTAGTAATAACTTGACTCCAGCGCCACCTATTGGGTCCAGATTTTACAATTTTCTCTTTTGGCACTGAACCAACATATATTGTGAATATGAGCATTTTTGGTCCATAAATTTAGAAGTCATTAATAACGTGACTCCAGCGTCACCTAGCGAGATGAAATATACTTTACAACATATTCTCATACCTTACCTACCTACACACAAAATTTCATGAAAATCGGTCGAGCCGTTTCGGAGAAGCGCGACTTACAAAAAAAAATTATCATCAACTCCACACGATTGCCACCAGCGTTGCCGCTATGCGACTTTAGTCGCATTTTGACCCTTTTTTGAAGCAAAGAGACTATGACCCGACTTTTTAAAAAACACCTCTTTTGACCCTTTTCAGATTTTTTGGAGACTTTTTGAGACTTTTTCGTACAAAAAATATATTTCCAATAAAAATTCCTTTGTTTCTCATTAATCTATTTTTTCCAATGTGTTCCTTTTGTACAAATTTAGTTTAATTCAATTTTTTTTTGATGTGTAAAATATTATATGTATTCTTAGCTCTCGGTATGGGCCCCATGAGTTTCTCGCAGTCACGCATAACCAAACTTAGTATTAGTTCTCTTCTCTGTATATGATTCTCTTTATTCATTTCTCCTTCACACAGTGTAATAGCAATAGCATAGTCTGCTTTTACACTTAGACTTGTGAGTCTAGACTCACATGGGAGCAAAAGAGTAAGAAAGTTCGAAAAGATGAGAAGGAAAATATTTTGCCCTGTGAGTCGAGGGTAAAGTTTTTGGCGACTATTTTTGACGTTTTTCTTTTCTTTTCTTCGTTTTATCGTTGTGTTGCTTCCCACCTAGCCATCTGCACAGTACAAGAACTGCGAAATAAAAGAGGAATGTCAAATTTGAGTCAAGGAAAAAAGTCTGAAGTGTAAAAGCGGTAGACTCACGGATGTAAATAACAAAGAGAAATTCGAAAAAAGTCTAGACTCACAAGTCTTAAGTGTAAAAGCAGACTTAGCTATAGCAACGTCAACGTTCTCTGTATATGTTTACACATCAAATTTCACGAGTACCTTGTGCATACTCTACTCACGCCTTTTTTATATAATCTAATGCGTTCCTGTTTTTGTTTTTTTGTTTTCTTTTGAAAAATAATAATAATGGATATGGAGGTCTGACGTCGTTACCATGTTTACATTAGGTCTGCTTCTTTACTTAAAAATTGTTACGAATTCGTACAAATTCTAGACCAACCGCGTTCCTTTACACAAAAAAAAGTAGTTGAAAAGAGAAGCAACGAGAGAGTAAGCATTTCCCCTCTTTAAAAAATCTTACAAATTCTTACTTAACAAATTTCTGCCAGTATAAAGTGAACTATCTGTCAAACTCAGCTGTTTCAATTGTTTTAAATTATTTGCATTTTTTTATTTTAACGCAAAAAGTAAAATAATGAAAAGAAAAGGGACATATGTATGTATGTAGATGAAAGTAGAATGTTCTGAATGTTGAAATTTGCATTTCGCAATATACTATTGGATCTAGGATATCATGAAGAGTGGACTCTGCTGTAAAATCCAAAATTGTACAACACCACTTTGTTTACGTTTATTTCACATATATATATGACATTTCGTTTGTTGCAACTTTTGTGGTTAAACGCGTTCCTTTACTTTTTCCCCACTCCATTTAATAGCTTCCTATTTTTGGAGCAAAAAGTAAACGAACAGACCTATTATTTGTTTTTGTTGCGACTTTTTTTGCTCCATGACCCTTTTTTTGCGACTTTTTCAAATTTTTCAGCGGCAACCCTGATTGCCACTGAGTGCTGTGAACTGTGATACACATAAAGTCACTCAGTATGCTTTGAAAAAAAAATCAAAAACAAATGCTAGAAATACGAAAAGGAGTGTAATGAGAGAATTAAAAAAAAACTCGTCATCAACGCCACACGATTGCCACTGAGTGCTGTGATTCAGCTTCTGCTTAAAAAAAAAAATGTTTAAAAAAAAACGTTTTTGGAATGCATTTTGTACTATTATTCAGCTTCTAGTAATTGCACAGATATGATTTTGGTCTTAAAATCTGCGTATTGAATGTAGTTAAGTTGAGAATAAATATCAATCACATGGGAGTAGCTGTTCTGAAGTAATATGCGTTTGTTTTAAATTGAATTTTCGTTTTCCCATTTGAAGTCCCTTAAACTCTAAAATTAAAAATGTATCTAATTTAAAGCTAATTGATAAACCTTCTCCGAGAAATTAGTAATCTTATACTAAAAGAATCGTTAAAATCTATTCGGCGGTTCTTGAGCTCCTTTACTACAAACGTAATATGACACCGATCGGGACTTTGCTTTATACTATGTAAGGAAACACAAACTACCGAAAAATACTAAATTCTGTCCATATCACTCAAGCGTAAAATTACATATACACTTAACATACAAACCTATTTGAAAAATACAACGGGATTTATAAATGCACAATGTAGTTGTTGGATAACACGGTCGCGGACGAGATAGCATAAATATGCCGTCAATGGTTGAGGAAATAAGCAGGCCATGACAACTTTAGGTATGTTAGCCTACCAGAGACAAATTTTCACTACACTGTGACCATCAGCGGAATCATTTTTATCTTTAGAGTCGTTCGGGGTAAGACTGCGCACCGGGTAAGAGTACGCAGTGCCATTTTCTCCATCTGTGACAGAATTAGCAAAAATCGCTAAATGAGAATATGTGTGCTTCAATAACCGCCAATGAAAAACAACTTCTACGAAAATTTTCTAACCGACAGTACAAAGAAAAAAAGTGGGCACCGTAGCGCAAGTGGTTAGTGCGTCGGACTACTGAGCCAGCGGTCTTGGGTTCGAATCCCGCCGCAAACACCTAAAAGTTTTTCACAGTGCCCACCTCTTTCGAATGTCTGACAAGCATCAAAGAGTATCATTTGTCACGATTAAGCTTCTCAACTCGCCGTTCGGAGTCGGCAAAAAACTGTAGGTCCCTTCCAAAAATATAACACGCACACACAAATGGTTGCGAGAAGCAGGCCCAGGTTCACCTCGAGCTGTAGCGCCAACTAAGTAAGTAAGAAATAAAACCTTGTGCATACTAACTGACATATAATACCAGCCATAGTTTTTCAGATAAAGTTCCCTTGTTTCTGTTGCAAATTTCTCAAAAGCATTGAATTCAATTGGGAACCCTGACCCAAGGGCTCCTAAGATGATATTAAACTTTTTGATCATTTCTATGTCGATTTTCGTAATTTCGGCAGTTTTTACTTCATCTCTGAGGAATCGTCTAGCCGTGTTCCCATCATTCGTATTGCCTGACTGTTGAGTTGGTATATCTACCAATAAACCAGTTTCACTTCTGAATCTTTCTTGAATTAGGTTTTTTCCTGGCTCTGACCTTTTCTTGAGCATCTTGGTCTCTTACCTGTCAAACTTTTACATCCAGTTTATATGCAATGTGAAGTACACATTCCACAAATCGGATCCAAGAGTGAAGGGGACTTAATCCGAAGGACATTGCTAGTTGGTCCAGACTTTCTCGAAATTTGGGCTGGATTGTTAATTTCGGAAGGGTTTGCAGCGCAAATATAACATGTTTGTGGGAGTGTTAGGGTTTCATTCAACCACGAACAATTAGTGCTTTCAAAGCGATCTCGATGGCGACCACTTTTGGCAATATTTTTGTCAAACCTCAAGCATAAGTTTTTTGAGGTTATTTATTGACATAATTGCGTTCTTAGAAAACGTAATATTAAAAAATAGCTCATAAAAAAAGAAAAAAACAGCATCCAAGCGCTAAATTTTGATCATAGAAATCCAAACATCATAAATTTCTTTTTTCGTAATTTCGGCAGCCATCCAAAAATAAAAATGAAAAACTAGTATGGGTGTCGCACCTGTGCGCAAAAAGTCAAAACAGTTTTTGGTTGCCAACATACATGGCTTTACAACAAATAGGGTCTTCAACTTGAACAACACTGAACAACTATATTTTTGCTCTAATGAATGCATAAGAACGCATACATTTATCAATAATTTTTGTTTCTTCCCCTCCTTTAATTAAAGACCCAATATCCGAAATTAACTTATCTTTCTATTTATTAAGATAGCATTTATTTATTAAAAATAAAACTTTGTAATAAGGGTCTTCCTTATAAAATATCAAAAGATGTACGTAAGGCCAAGTCTTGGTCAAAACGTATGATCTCTGAAATTCTTGCGAAATTAACTTGCTTGTACGCAAGGCCAAGTCGTGGTCGAAGCGTAATAATCAAATCACAAAAAAAAAAACGCAAGGATATCGAAAATTCTAGTATTTTAAATACATTCGTTCTGAGTTTTATTATTTTCATTAGATATATATATATATTAATTTATAAATGTAGCAACTAGATGTAGATTTTTACGTTAGTAATAAATTGTTTAATCATTATAAATATATAAATAAATAAATTATAACAAATTATTAATTTTACAAATTTTAGGTACCTTCAGTAGAAAATCAATTTTAAGAATATATTAATATATTCATATAATATCTCTGCTACAACTTTCAATTAAAATCACGCCAACCACTTGCAAAAAAAATCTGAAACACTTGCTCTCACACCTAAACTTCTTATGAAAATTGAACACAACTTGAACGTTGCGATCATTTTTTTTTTTGTTGCACATGCTTCTAACATGAAAATTTGGTCACAGCTATTAAGTGGACGGTGTAAACTGCAAGAAAAAAAAGCTTACATCTGTGCAAGTCGGTTTTTAAATTAAATCCCGCTAGATATGGAAACTGTCACACTGGACACTGCGCGGCGCACACTGGGGCAAAATACACTTTAAGCTGGCAGAAAATCAAATTATAAAGATAAGCGTTATCTTTAACTCCCATTTTGTTTCTGTTGTAAATTTGATAGTGAATGAAAAATGCGAGACAGAAATGTTATCCGAATCACATGATCTTCAGCAGATCGTGACAAATGAAGAAAAAGTTCAATTTTTGCATCGAAGTCTAACGTGTATTTTGGTTTTGAGCGCCTACAGTCATTTGTATGCTATTTCTTATCTATTGTGTATATTAAGATAAATTTTGTTGCAGTGGAACCAATAAGCTGAGGTGTGTAATTCCAATAATTCCAACTTCAGCAATCAAACCATATTCCAATCTCATCACTGTGAGTAACATAATGATTGACTTAGCATCAATCTCTCATCGCTCCTCTTAATGACTTTTCCATTCAATTCATGCGAATGTTGGCTTAAATAAAGACATAAACACAAGTTCACAACCAACAAAAATTCAAACTCATCTCATATAATGTTCAAATGTAATGGTACCGGAAAGTTCCATTCTTGGACCCGTATTTTTTTTTTATAATTCATTCTTTAGGGATTTTAGACAAAGCACCCTTCCCTCATTCGCTTAATGTGACTAAAAGGCTTTCGTATCACATCATCATAATGCAGAATAGATGAGTACCTATATTTATGCTAAAACACTTATACTTATATGGAACAGCTCCCTACTACGGGTTCAAACCGCGAGCATATGGGTAATTTTAAAGGTCAGGAAATTCCGACATACCGTTCAGTTAATGGGTGGGGCTTCTGAATGGATCCTTTATGATTTCTTAAGGACCCTTTAAAATGACACAAATTTTACCATGCTTTATAATGAATTATATATTCGTAGAAATCAATTCAAAAGTCTTTTCAAATATTTCCTAAAAGTGTGTCCTTCATGCATAAATAAATCGTAAGTAATTTGGCCAAACTTCCAACGCACACACCCACTGCTGGTCCTCTTAATATTTTGGGCTTAAAAGGTAAACATTTTGTCACAAAACTTTCCGAATGTTGTTCCGCATAACTGAAATAGTATCTAACCCAAAATATTAGCAACCCTTAATACGCCCCCCCCCCCCGATCAAACCCAGTTTTGACATCAATAAAACAATATTACAAATTCATTGAAACAAAAAAAGGCCAAAGAGTCTCTTGTTGGATGTTTCCAGAAATATGCCCAAAAACAATCAATTCCCCAAAAATGTTGTATCCTTGTATTATGATACAAAAAAAAAAAAAAACAACCAAGCACAATGGCAAGCAACAGGATCAGAAATATTTCAAGGCACTCCATTCGCAAGCACCAGGCAGAATCTACACATGAAAAGGTAAGATTCTCGTCCTGCCTCTTGTAGTTGTATAACAAATTCCAACTATGAGATGGATTTCACTTATACAGAGTGGAAATCCTTTTGTGTATAGGTAGGCAGATACCTACTCTCCTTTGCCTCTTCATTATCCTTATGGTTTTTTTTTTGTTATTTTTTTTTCCACTCGACTTTCATCCATTTTTGGGAGGTTCTCGTTTTGGGTGACTCAGTGAAGTACGTGTATTTCCCAGAAATATAGAAATATGAGTTGGTTTAAGGATATCACCGGAATTCTTCGAATTTAAATCACATCACTGGAAAGTGTACATCTAATATCTACGCTTACTAATCTCATTGTTTCCACGGGGGGATAAGGATGTAAACAGATGCGCAATGGAATCCTAATTGTTTTCGAAAGTATTGTTTTCGAAAATTCAACTCTCAGAAACTAGGCAATGTTGGTATCCAATTACTGTTTTAGACATACTAGTACCTACGGCTGACTGATTGGGGAGAAAGATTAACATCGACTGTCTTGGGAACTTGAAAAGTCCTTTTGAGTGACGATTTGATATCTAATTTAGTTTTCCTTTCAACAGTAGGTAGTTTCCTAAGTTCTGACTTTTCCAAAAATGACTAAAAGATCATACTCCGCTGTAATTTTTCTAAAGTACCCTTAGGTTATTTATTCGACGACATGAAGTTGGACATGTTCTTAGCCTAAGACTTAATGAAATAGAATGTACTCGAATCCATGTTCCGACCCCCTGTCTTTGAGTAGACTTTTCAATGGCCATGGCTCAGAATGCAAAACTTCCATATCACCTCCGGGCTATGATTATGTTTGAGAGAATCCTTTTTGTTTGGAAATCCTATTCAATATACACAGACACAGGAGTAAATCGTTAACCCATTTTGGACCAGCGTGTGGTCTACCACACGGCTAACTTTGACCATAAACTAAAAATATTAAAAAAATAATATTTAAATAATTTTTGGACTTATAATTAGGTTTGGTATCTTGGCAATACAAAAATATATGTTTTGGACATTTATCACCTGTACATTGGTACACCTTTGTAGGTAGAAAAAGTGTCCAAAAAAAGAATTTTTTTTAATTTAAAAACTAAAAATAAAAATAAAAATAAAAGTTAAATTTTTTGTTATGGCATATGTTGGCAAAAGTCCAAATATGCTTTTGGTAACTCTACCTACCGCCAGGTGTCGGCGAAAAATGGCGTGTGGTTGACCACACGCTGGGCCCCATACTACTTTTTGTACATTTTGATATTTTATTGCTTGGTGCGACTTATATACATTATTACAAGCCCAGCAACGGTAAACTTTTCTGTTTCGCATTTGTTTTAAACTGTTAAAAATCCACCTAAACAAGTGTAGGTGTTTTCCACTTGTTTGAGACCTCTGATAATTTGTAAAATCGATGAAAACAAGGTTTCTATTCGCTTTGGGTAAAACCTATGGGCATTTTCTTCGGATAGATGTCTCTCTGACCAAGAACCAAGCACAGGGTGAGCAATTGAGCACGCATCTGCTCGATATCTCGTTCAGAAATGTTCAAAAGTGCTTAACCAATTTTGAACTTATAATTGGTGATTCGAGTGCTTTAATAGCTGCTTGGCTATCAGTGTAAATGATAATATCGCATTTGTACATGGAATTCATTGATAACCACTCAGCGGCTTCACGAATAGCCATCACCTGCACCTGGAAAATACTACAATGATTAAGAAGTCTTAGATATAAGTTCAGACTGAGTTGGCCTGAGAAGACACCCGGTGCTACGCCATCACATGTCTTAGGTCCATTCGTGTAGATCTCCAGTCATAAGAACAGGTATTACGAGTACCTAGACTTTTGTTTGATATTAAAACCTAGGAGCGGAGTTATATATTCCGTAGTTCCTATATTAATATTATTTATTGAAAGTATTCTGGCTGCCCTAAGTTAGAAAATTCCCATTATGAGGTTTCTTTTAGTTGAAATGACGTTACATCCCCACCGTAAATGTCTAACGGAAGCGTGTTTAATATGGTTTCAAGAGCCGCGTTGGGGTGGTTCGCATAGCTCCACTAACGCCGATATTAGCCAATGATAAATGTGCAACGTTATAGCAGAGAAAAAAGATTGGTTCCACAGTCACATATTCAGTAACAACCGATACATGGGCGGCGATAATTTAAACTATAATAGAATCTCTAATTAGTTTAACGGTATCAGAGGTAAAAGTGGCGGTGGCTGTTATGGGTACAATATTTGGATAACGCTGTGGTGTTGAAATTATGTACAATGTTTCTGTGCCCCAGTTAGATTTCAAGAATGACATTCAAAACAACGTATTAGAACTCACTGCACAAAATCTGCTACTACCGAAATCAAAATAATAGCGCACCAGAAAATCTTTACCGTCCGAGTAAATCTGCTATGTGTGACTGGTATGCTTACTACCATCAATACTCCAAATCACCGTCGCTATATTGCTTGCACCCCATAAGCCACAGTTGTTACATACAGATACACACATACATATTATGTGAGAAATGCAAGGTGCACGTTCACACAAAGAATCGGTCAAAAATATTTCATGAAAACAACCAATATTATATTGATCGCAGATAAAAGTGCAAATGTGTTCATATTATGTATTAATATTATTATTCATTAAATTCATCAAATAAATATTTGAAACCTTTTAAATTTAGCTTTTATACTTAGCTGTGATAAGCTAAACTTACTTTGCAATATTTTCTGCTCTTAATATGTACCTAAATACTTAACATTTACAAACAAAACAAACAAAAAAAAATTTAATGAAAAAAAGTCCAACATACTACGGGGCCCAGCGTGTGGTTGACCACACTGCAAGCAGAGAGAAAACTACTCGATAGAATTTTTCTATTTTTTGTAGGAATGGTTTTTAGCATAAAATAAGACGATCCTGAAAATTTCAGCATAAAATTCCAATGTTGAAATTTTCCGGTCATTAATGGGTTAAGCTATAAAATAGAATAAACCTGTATCACTTATTCCCGCGAATAAAGGACGAAATGCAATGATTTCTCCTCCACTGAATGATTTACTGTGCACTCCTGCATCACATATGTGTGTGCGTACACATTTCATATTTATCCTATCGGATTATTTTGACTCCTTTAGGCTAAGTCCACCCGAGAGCAAAGAATAATATTTATTTCTATCATATTATCCCCGATTATATATGTATGTGTGTGGGCACATGCACATCACACATCAGCACTTGAAACAAAGTTTAGAGACCAAAGTACTTCAGATTCCAGGACTCGAGGAAGCAGATTAAATCAAAAACATTTGGAAATTCTGAGAACTGAGAGCATTACTTTATTAGAAGCGGAGATTTCCATTTCCAGATTAAGATGCAAAAGAATGGGGAAATACATACATACTCGTATGTAGGTAAGGTATCCTTAGTACTTAGTGAAGAGATGATTCATTTGTTTAGCTATGAATTGTCCTTGTCCTATTATGGAATTGTACAAGAGATTATTTAAGACAAATGCTTTTGAAAATGCAATCTCGATAACAGGTGCTTGTTGGCGAATTTCGAATCCTTGTTTTGGTCCTTGATTTGAAAAGTTGTTCAGTTTCGGCTTTGTTAAAAGTTTTTCAATGAATAAATCTTTGCATATGGTAACGTTGGTTGTTGGCATTACTATCTGGCGAAATAGTTTGCTCGAAGGACTACCAACTGGATTAACAGGAGGAGCTGTAGAAATTGGAGTCTCAAATTGGAGTCTCCGGCCAAGCTGCAATCGCAATTATGTGTCAAGGCATACTTTGACAATAATTGATATATGTACTTCTTTGACCGTTGAGACTTCTTTTCTGTCCAAAAAAAATTCCTATAGTATAACATCTAAGTTTTGTAGCCAGTCTATCACAGTTGAGTTATTGTTGCCATCCGCGAAATCTTGGATATCCCCTGGGAAGGAGCATTTGGTGCACTCCGCAGCACTGTGGTAAATAGTCTGTCGTTGACCTCCGCATTCGCAAGCAGGAGAGTTTGAGCTTCTCCATCGGAACAGTCTGCACACCTTCCGTGGCCAGTTCGGAAGCTGTTGAGCTTCGTCCAGGTTTTTCGCGGTAGGTCAAACCCAAAAGTTGGCATTGTGGGTTCCAGATGATTATATTACGAGTATCAGCTAGTATTTATGCTGCCCATCTCGCTGACCAAGTAAAGCTTAGATTAAAAACAGCATGTGCTAACTCTTGGGCGAGCCTTATGGTTGGGTTCCGAAACTTAAGTCTCTGACGACGTGAGAACTGACAGGAGCATAGCAGATAGGCAATTCAACGTTCGCCAGCACTTTGGAATATTCCCTTAAAAATGTGTTTAATCGGCGCAGGTGAGGTGGGGCAATGTTACTCAGTACAGGAAGCCATCCTATTGGCTTTGTTCATATGGTACCAGATATGAGTCTCATGGTGTTGTTGAGGTGGCTGTCCACCTTAAACGTATGGGCACTGTTCAACCATACTGGAGCGCAGTATTCGGCAGTGAAGTCACGAGCGCTAGCGCCGCAGAACGAAGCGTTAATGCACTTGAACCGCAGTTTGATCCAGTGAGATTTTGAATGACGTTGTTGCGAGTTTCGAGTTTTTCGGGAACATTTATTCCCGTCTTTGGCTTTATTCCTGATTCTAGGATATTACTACAGAATTCCGCTAGCCCCGCCTTGTGCTATTTCCGCTATGTGCAATAAACTCCGGGTAGATGCCATCGCCTTTCCTGTTTTTACTGCCGAAATGGCAATGCGTATCTCGTTGAGTGTAAACTGTGATGTCTGTGACCCTGATCTCAACTGTAAGCAGAAGTTTTACATTTTTTTTTTTTTTTTTTCCGAGGGTAGGTGAAAATCTTCCATAGACACTATGAGAATAGCAAGCGCGTGTTCATAGTAGTGTCAGATTCTTACTGACTAAAAACACCACCCTTCGATATAGATTTGTTAGGTACTGCAACTAAGTTATACTACTTATCAAGCAATTTTTCTATCACGAAATATAAACGTTTGGCAGGTTACTTTCCAATGAAAGATCCTGCATGTTCCGCAATTTAGATGCGGTTAATCCTTATCTCGCCAAGTCGAAAGGTTTTGTTCTTTGTAGTCGGCGCAATAAATTGCTCTCATCCAAAATAAGTAGGACTTTATTATTAACATGCCCGATTTCTATGTTTTCGCACGAAGCTTCTGGTTTCAGCTTCGATTGTCGGAATTCCGACATCCCTGTGGATATCGTCGTTTCTAGCATACCACGGTGCTTGGACAATTTCTCTTAGCACTTTATTTTTCTTGGTACAACCCCAAAGTTGTATACCGTAGGTCCACACCGGTTTTAGCACTTGCTTGTATAAAAGCAGTTTGTTCTCGGTACTGAGGTGGGAATGTTTCCCGATCAACCAGTACATTTCTCTATATTTGATATCTAGTTCTTTACGTTTCATTTTCACGTGCGAATTCCACTTCAACCTTGCGTCGAGTGTCATTCCCAGGTATTTGGCTTCATTTGCAAAGGGTATTCGGGCCAAATTTATAAAAATCATCAATTTTCCTATAAGTGAAATTCACGTGAACAGATTTAGTTCCGTTAAGGGCGATCCGCCAGTCCCTCGTCCATTCATTTACTTTATTCAATGCGTTTTGCAGTTTGGCTCGATTGTTTTACCTACTGCTAGGATAGCGGTGTCATCGGCAAACGTAGCAAGCATAGTGCCATCTTCTTTCGGTATATCATGAGTATATAACAGATAAAGAAGCGGGCCCAGAAAGCTTCCGGAATTTCTTTGAGCTCTGAGTATTCGTTTCCATTTCTAACACGAAAGAGTCTATTCCCGAGATATGAATTCAAAATCTCGTATAGGTTTGCGGGAAGTACTTGTCGTAGTTTGCATTTCAAGCCATCGTGCCACACCTTATCAAAGGCTTGCGAGACGTCAAGAAATACGGTTGAGCATATCTTTTTTTCTTCTGGTGCTTTTTCGATTACGTTAGTAATTCTATGCACCTGGTCAATCGTCGAATGCTTACTCCTGAACCCAAACTGGTGGTCAGGGATAAGATTATTTTCTTCTATAACCGGTTGGAGACGCCTTAGTAATATCCTCTCGAAAATTTTGGATATGACTGGAAGAAGCGATATTGGTCTGTATGATTTTACTTCATATGACGGTTTTCCTGGTTTTAAAACCATTATGACTTCCGCAACTTTCCATTGGCTCGGCACGTGTTTTAATCTGAGTGCAGCATTTATAATATGGATAAGCTTAATTAATGGTTTTCTAGGTAAGGCTTTGAGAATTTCTCCGGTTATCAAATCATAACCAGGAGCTTTCTTAGGTTTTAGTTTCGCGATCTCACGTTCGAGTTCTCTAAGCGTCGCAGATCTGCGCGTTAAATCGTCAGATGGTGGAACTACCATCCTTGTGATGTTGTCATGAACCACTTGACCAACGTTCGGTTTAAAGGTTTCTTCCAAATGGGCGGCAAAAATATCCGCTTTTTCTTTATCTTCCCTTGCCCATTCATTTTGATTTATTTTAAGTGGCGGCGCAGGGATTTTGGGCCTTTTGGTGCCTTTTACGGCTTTCCAAAGGGAATAATTGGAATCTTTTTTCGCTGTTAAACTTTCAAGGTAAGAGCCTATCGCACGATTTTTAAAATCCTTAATTCTATTCTTTAACAAATTGCAAAGACGATTCAGATATGTTTTATGCTGTGAAGCATGACTCTGTTGCCATCTTTTACGCGCTTTTCTTTTTTCCCTGATTAATTCTTTTATTTCAGAAGGATATCATAGACCGTATTTGTCCGGCGTTTTTCTTGGATTGGGCGTATTATTCCAAGAGGTTTTACATGACATTTTTCTGTGCATTTGCGTATCAGTTTGACAAAATAACGAATAACCGTGGAACATAATTTTAGTCTGATTGAACCCATGTGTTGTAAGCTCCATTCAAATCACACTTTCCAAATATTTACCTATTGAAATTATAGCTGTACTTCCTTCCTCCTATTTTATCCTATTAAAAGAGAATTTTTTCAAATGCTTCTACCATCCGTGACATCCTTTCAAAGAATATTTTCTTTCTACTTCCTTCTCATTTTAATTTTATTTAAAGAGAAAAGCCGATGTACTTAGGCTAAGCAGGGCTTAGATGTATTTTTTTTTTAAAAAATATCCAACCCTGAACGAACCCATAGTAAAATAATGCTGTGGTAGCTTTGTATATTTTATTCCTCCAATGTTAAGAAGCTAACAAAGATTGTATGTATACCGTACAAACCGCATAATGAATCCTTTTCTCCTCCAATCTCCACCAAATCTACATCACTTTCCCGAATACAATTTCGAAACAACACAAAACACCCAATTAAAGGCATTCTAATACAGTTTTACACCTTAACCTCATTGACTTCCTACATATGAGTATACGAGTATACCTATACATGCTTAAATGTATATACCCACGCGTATATCCTTGCTCCCAGTTGGGAAAAACCTCCCTTTCCTTGTTGGGTAATTCAATTTCCTCGTATTTAGACATCCCCACGCTCGCTTGTATTCCTTACAAAACATTTTCGCTCCTTGCTCCTCATCGGAAGGATCTGCCCCATTGGAAGTGCATATACGAGTAGAAGTAGAACGTGCAGGAGCGCTGCTTGGGCGATAGTACTAGCAACATCCAAATGACCATTTTCCGGTGGGGGAAGAAAATTAATTTCTGATGGAAACCTCTTAACGCGGTAATATCACACCATTCCACTTGTAATTATTATTCCTTGAGCGATGAGGATGATTTGTTCTACGAAAGGACTCATTATATTCAACTCAATCGATATTTATTTATTTTCTGTTTTTTTTTTTTTTTTTTGGTTAGCGAATTTGCCGAAGACAGTCGTGCGTCGGAGGAAGAAGAGGAGGCGCGGCGATTCCATTAAGTGGAAAATTATAATGCAGGACATTTCAATGATAACACAAAAAAAAAACGAGGAATAACAGAAAACAAATTAATTGACGTTGATGTCTGGTGGCGGTAAATCAATTAAAAAATTAGGACTAAAAAATTTCATTTCACAGAAATGAGAAAAATGAGGGAAAAAAATTCACAGAACCGGAAATCTGCCAAAGGATATTGAATATCCTGAATTTAATTACTGAAATGACAAGGTTTGCAATTATTACACAATGCTGACAGGAGCTGTCAGTCTGTGGAGGGTTTGAGTAAAGCAACCCAAAAGGGTTGAATGTGTGTATATGAGTATTGTTTTTAAATTGGTTTGTCCTTGGGAGTATCCTTTTTGCTTTTCAATGATGCAGGTAACATTTTTTTGAAAGAGTTCTATAGAATTTTATAGAAGCTGCCAGCACACGTCCTTCTAAGCTTTTCTCCGTGAAAATCAAGTTTCAGATTGAAGGCTTTTGCTTCATTCGTAGAAGTCTCCTGACACGTACTCGATTGTGGACGATTCCAGACATTTGGCATTAACTTAATACTTTCGTCGTTAAATAAAGTCTATTTTAAAGTCGAGCAAAAACTGAACCTCTTTAGCAACTATCCATATACGAGGCAAACCATTTTACAGGCAAATAACGTAGTTTGCTACTTAAGTTTTGAGATATTACAACACCCGTTTGAATATGTCAAATCTGATATTGTCATCGTTAAGTTTATCATTTTGGCAATCATATTCAGAACGCTTTGTCATACTACTACTACTACATACTGCTGTTTGTGTTGTTAACAGGTACTTGAAACATGTAAAATGTACATACATAGCTATTTCGCGTGATAATGCGTCCCAAGTCTCCTTACGGACACCTCTTATAACCGGAAAGATTTCAAAGAACGAAAATAAATACACGATTTTACATATAAAAAACTCTCCCATAACCGGACTCTCTCATAACCGGACACGGACACCAATTTTCGTATCCGCAATAGAATGTCGCTCTCTCTTAAATGGACATAACACATCCACGTATGGCAAACTTTTTACATACTTTATTTTGTTTTTGTTTTGTTCTCCTTTTCTTTACACTTTGGGAGGAAAAGAAACAAAAATGAAAACTGGGGAGTGTGATTTTCTTTAATGTTTCAAATGTTTTGATCAAAAAACAAAAGGAAGTCCAGTTGCGCACTCTTGCCCCGAAGTCAGGGTAAGAGTGCGCAACTATTTTAAGTCACAGTTTTCGTAGTTTTAATGGTTTGAAACTATGTTTTCACACAAACTAAATTCTTCGGCAGCCTTCCATGGGGTGCTTCCATTTTTAATCAGCTCCCTAGCCTCGCATATTTGCTTTTGGGATATGAATTTCCTTTCCGTAGTAGATACGATGCATTTTTCAGGACAAACAAAAACAGCAAGATAGAGCTACAGCTTACCACCCACGACTATGATGTGCTTGTTGCATCTTACGACAGAACGTAATAGCCCTTAAAATTGATAATATTATTAAAAGTTAAATACTGAGTAAGAAAACACTGCGCACTCTTACCCACAGAACGACTGCGCACTCTTTCCCTAGACGCTACTTTTTTTCATTGTATTGAAAATCTAAGAACGAATAATATTATCCACTAAAATTGTATCCTAAATCAAACACACATATACACTGTTTATGCCTACATACTACTTAGGAGTGATCGAGTTGCCACGCTTTCCTGACATACTTTTAAAAATTGACTTTTTTTTTTAACAAAATTCGGCTTTTCTTTTCTTGTTGTTTTTCTTTGTACTACTTACTTACTTAGTTGGCGCTACAGCTCGAGGTGAACCTGGGCCTGCTTCTCGCAACCATTTGTGTGTGCGCGTTATATTTTTGCACGAATGGAAGGGACCTACAGTTTTTTGCCGACTCCGAACGGCGAGTTGAGAAGCTTAATCGTGACAAATGATACTCTTTGATGCTTGTCAGACATTCGAAAGAGGTGGGCACTGTGAAAGACTTTTAGGTGTTTGCGGCGGGATTCGAACCCAAGACCGCTGGCTCAGTAGTCCGACGCACTAACCACTTGCGCTACGGTTTTATTTCATGGCAAACAAATAATTGCAACTTGCATTCTTCCAATCGGCCAACTTTCCGAGGAAGCTCAAGAATCCAGGAAGAAGGAAAATAGAAGGTTTAGAGAGTGCTTCACCAGAAAAACTTCGCGAGTCGACACAAACACAGACCTTCTAAGCAGGTTGTTTATATCCTCAGATACATTTTTGTCAAGCATAAGATGTATCCCAAAAAAAAAAATTTAATTGAACATGAAGTGCTCAAATTGTTAGACATACCAAACGAGTAAAAAAACGTGCAAATTGTCGGTTCTTTTATGTAGATATGTTTATATAATTTATTACATTCTTTTCTGTAAACAACTAGCTGACCCGGCGAACTTCATGCCGCCTCAAAATTAGTAAATATTGTGTCAACTTATAAGCTGAATTAAATACAGTTTTTTATTAAGGTAAAATAAATACTCAACATGAATTAAATTCATAAATGTACAAAAATCAAAATGAAATGTCTGTCTATCTGTCTGTCCGTCTGTCTATCTGTCTGTCTGTCTGTCTATCTATCTGTCTAACTATCTATCTACCTGCCAGTCTATCTGTCTGTCTGTATGTCTGTCTGCCTGTCTATCTGTCTGTCTATCTGTCTATCTGTCCGTTCACTAATCCAATCGAGATTTTTATAATTTTGTGCAATGCCGGGGAACACTTTGGTGATGAGTTCCTCCTTCGACGATGTGAACTCGCAAAAATTTGCCGAGAACGATATCAATCCAGTCGAAACATCAACAGGAATTTGGTCATTGCTAAGCGCCAGCAGTTGTCTCGAGAATTTAGCAGCCGATGGGTCGTTCTGCAATGCGACTCTCATATTCGTGGTCAATTTCAACTTCTTGACATGCCGCCACAAAGACGACGCATTAAGTTCATCAGCAGCGGTAGATTTCGGGATGACGGGAAGCGTTTGACGATATACGACTATTCGGAATAAGTGTAATAATACGCAAAACTCGAATCAATTGCAGCAAGAAAAAAAAACACATTTGCTCAATAGAAAATGACAATGCGCAAAGGATACCTGTCGAATTGCGCACAGCCTAAGGCAACGAATAAAGCCATCTATCGAGTTGTGGCATTGATCGCAGCACAGCGCCATCTATTATTTATCTCGTTAACTTCTCCACCCAAAATGCACGCAAAACGTCTTTTATCACAATGAATTTCACAATTATCCGAAATTTTCCAAGCTTCGCAACAAATTTTCCACCTTTACGCCAAATCATGCGATAAAGCCTAGTACGCTGCTGATGCGAAACGAAAATTCTCATACAAAAATGACACAACGAAATCGAAAACGGAAAATTTCGTCTTGATTTTCATTTTGCAGTACGCTGTTCCGCTGCGAAATTATACTAATGGTGATTGTATTAGATAAATCTCTCCACTCAGTTTTCGCACACAATTTATTGTCCAGTACATTAATTCCTTGCGAAATTTTGACTTTTGTGTTTTTTTTTTGTATTATATGTTTTCGGTCTCGTATTTTTGTTTTGTTTTTTCGTTTTATTGTGCTGTTACCTAATATTTCGTGCACAAGCGTGAACAGAATTGAAGCTGGGTTTCGCAGGCATTATTTTCGCGCAAATGCGACTCAAGAAAAGGACTCGTACATATTGATTGTCGGCCATGGGAATGGGATTGGATTCATTTGCAGAGCGTTGCAGTTTCCTCAGAAGCATGTCAACATATCTATTGTTTTTGTGTTTTCTTTTTTGCTTTTTTTTGTGCTGTCAATAAAATATGGAGTCCTAAGTGGAGTTTTATAGTTTTTTTCAAATTCAATTTAATTTTTTTGTTTAATATTTTTTAATAATTGTCGCCTGTCACTATTGTAATTTTTTTTTTTTTCTAAGCAGCTGATTGAAGTCTCTATACATTTTTTTCGTCGATATTTCGCTAGCTTTTCGCATTCGATTTGGAGACCACAGAAAAATTTCGTTTCGCATCAGCAGCGTACTAGGCTTAAAATGCAAAATTTCGTCGAAAAAAAAAATCAAATTTTTCACGTCTTTCCGAAATTTTCCGAGTTTTCCACTAAGAATTTTATATTTTTCCATTCGAAAAGTCATTCCGGAACAATTGCACACAAAATTCCATACATTTCGATTTATTCAATTTTCCGACTTTCCGGAGGTTTTTCCCAATATTTTCCTTCGTAAAAACCTTCTCCTGGCAATTACGAATAACTGAAAAAAAAATGTGAGCCAAACCGGCCCAGCAGTTCTCTATATAGAATATTATAGTAAAAATAAGCCAATAAAATTGTACGAAAACATTTATTTCTAAGCGTTATTAATTTAATCCTGCTTAATGTGCGTGATATCCTCTCGTGATATTGTCATCATTGATACCAATTGGACTACCTTTGTCACTGCTACAACCTGAGCTTGGAAAACGCTGCTATGATCTGGGAGTCGTATGGAGATGCTTATTTCTAGTTCTTTCGAGAAGCACCCCGCTCCTATGCCTATGTCTTTGGCGTTGTTCTCATCGCACTGGTCGTTCCAGTGCGTGCTATTCTCTGTACTTTGGTCATATCTTTGAGGTTGGTTGTCTTGGCGGCAGCTTGCCACCATACCAATCCTCCAGACACCCTGTGGAGTTGTTCAATCCTTTTCGATATCTCTTCAAGATAATCAAAGAAAGGTTTGTCGGATCACTGTCGGATACTTGCATTACCGAAATCGAACCTTAACTCACCTCAAACTTCCCATCCCGTAGATATGGTAAGATATACTCGTAGAACGCTTCTTCAAAATGGCTGTGACTGTTGCACTGAGTCCCCTTCCATACCGCAGAATGTACTCTGTTCTGGTATTGCCATTCTTAATGACAAGCGATGTGCTGAAACATATTTCGAACACGTACCGCTTGTCCATTTCAACAATTTCCGACAACTACCACCTAATTAAAAGGAAATGTTATATAATCTCCGGTGTCCGAGATCAAAACATCCGTTGTCAAACCACAAAATATTTATTTCCGCAAAATGTCAGCAAAAAATAAAAAAAAAAAATGGCATCAGTTACTTTCGATTACGGTTTAAACTTGAAACTTAAATAAATCAATTTTCCACTCTGTCCCGGCGAATTCCCCGAATAGACAACCTGTCGCTGAGTGCTTAAGACTGCCTTCATTTTCTCTTTTCCTAGCTTCCATTGCAACCCTATCTCCGTCCTGACCTATTTCCTGGACAACTTCCGAATGGATCCTTCTTCTATAAATCCCTATCGATTAAAGTAAACAATAATGTCCTTTTGTTTGTTGAGTGAACGGATGAAGGATGGTGACGGGACGGACAACACAAAAAAGAAAAATAAAAAAAAAAAAACTGAAAGAAAAATAAGAAAAGAGCGGGTGTATACGGTATTTTCCCTTTTCGTCCTTGTGGATGAGGGGGTGATGCCAATTTACGCCAATATTTGTTGACTTTTCTTTTTTAGCTGGAAACTGGAGAAGGTTAACTTTGTTTATGGCTTCAACGATAGTTGGCATTTTTATGAATTTCTGAGATTTCTTTTTGCATTTTATCTCTTCAAAGAATGTGACCAATTTTTCCTTTTTATGGAAAAGCTATAAATAAGGTGAATGCCTGTGTATGGTTAAGATAACCGCTTTAAATACTTTTCTTTTCACATACTTGTAATACGAGTGCTAAGCATTGGGATAGTATCTAGCTTCTTATTTATTCGACTAGAACTGAATTTTAGATTACGAATATTCCAGCGAGAAGGTGGTAACTACATTATGATAGGTTTTGATTTTCAAGTCTAGCAGTATTGACTGAATCGTTGGCACAAGACCTTTCATCGTATCTCTATTTCAGTATATCAGAAAGGATAAAGCTATGACTGGTTTTCTTCGCCATTTACTTTAAAGAAGGGTAGCTTATGATGACACCGGGTGCCTTGCCTACTTGCCATTCTAGAGAAGTTCCACAATTTAAGTCTAATGCTAAAACTAATTTATTTGGATTCTTATTGGTTATGATGACCTGATCCATAGTTAAACATAAATTCATAATTTGATAGCCTAAAGTTATCATAAAGACTGCGACAGATAAATTGCTTTAAAAAAATACGTATCCTGGATGGAAGAGGATTTACAGGCCCGTTAATAGGGCTCTATACCTCTAAAGCTAGATATAAAGACAATATTTGGAAATTGTATTGACAATGTTTTTGTATGTTCCCCTTCGACTATTTGTCCCGGAAAACATTTCAATGGTACAGCAGACGATAAGTGTCTGAAAATAATTGGGTGCCATTGTATTTCAATCCGCCTGTTGTTATAAAATCACTGGTGCGTCACGCAAATTCTCAGGAGATAATTTATCCTCCTTTAATGACAAAGAATCCCAAATTAAGGCGTTAACTATTTCCTGTTTTTTTTTTCTGATGAAATCATATGTACCTGAATGTGTGGAGAAAGATACTTTTTTATAGAGATGTGCTAAAGAGTGATTTTCAAATAGCAGTGATCACAGTGAGCTGTTAAGGGAAATAGCAACTAAGAATAGCAGTGATTTGATCACTCTTAAAATCACAGTTTAGGGAAAATCACGTTTGATCTCTGTGGTTCTTATGTCGATTTCGATTGGGCAAAAAATCACTCCAGCAATTAGCGCTCTGGTACAATTTTCATTTTCCAACCGACCAAAAAATCACTTTTTTTGCTCTAGATCAATGTTCGTGAATCTCGGATTCTACTCGAGATTCACATCTACTTGCACTAACACCAAAACATTTTATACGAAATAAAAACGCAGCACAGCAAAATGTTATCAATCAACACAAATGTTATCAGAAAAAATTAGAAAATATAAAGAAAATGTATTTAAAATTGTGTTTATTATTTTCCTTTTTTTATTATTTCCATTTACGAACAATATGTCAAATGGCACACTAATACTATTGCAGAAAAACAGATTAATCTCATTTGTTTTACATCCAGCAGGAAAAATCTGAAATCTGAGAGCAAAATCTGAAAAGCCCAATCGAAAATGACATTAGCTTTCGGGTATTACTAAGTCTAACTGCTCACTGCTTTCATTTGCAATTATTAGCTGGAACACTTGGTAAGATAAGAGTTCGGGCTGAATTGCTGGCAGATATTTCACGGCAGGATCTCATTGTAACCGTTGGTTGTCTTACAATCAAATGTCGCTTTAAATTGCTTGTGGATGTTTTATAAGATAAAATATTTTTGCATATATTGCGAAGTGCTGTTTTGTCTTTAAGGTCATTAAAATGTAACCAAATATCACTCGTTTTTTTCCTATCCATTTTCACTTTCAAACCACTTAAGAAATAAAAAAAAAAACAACAATAGATCATCCACTCACGCACTCCCACAATCTACTCACACTGACTGCTATGCGAACATGTTATTTTACGTATTACATTTCCTTGAATCATTGCTCTTTTCTACTCATGTGCTATCTGAAAAGCAGAGCAACTTCCAATAGCAATCACATTCAGAAGAGCAATCACATTCAGAATAGCAATCACCTACAGAAGAGCAATCACATACAGAATAGTGAAAGATACCTACATATTGTCGATACCGCAAACAGTAGCACAAATAATGTTTTATTTGTATAAAGAAAGAGCGAGCGCTGTTACCTTAACCATACACATACTGGATTCTTCCTTTTTTTCTGAAATGAGTATATCAGAAAACATACAAAAAAACAAATAAAAAATACATTCAGTGTATACTCTGACCTGTTATTGCTATTGTAAGATGTGCAGTGCTATTTGAAAAGCAGATCAACTTAAAATAGCCATCACATTCAGAAGAGCAATCACACTCAGAAGAGCGATCACCTATAGAAGAGCTATCACCTACAGAAGAGTGAAAGATACCTATTGCTATTATCGATACCGCAAACAGTAGTACAAACGATGTTTCATTGGTATAGAGAAAGAGCGAGCACTTTTGCCTTGATCATACACATACGCACCCTTTTCTTGAAAGGGGTAAATGAGAAAACAACAAAAAAAAACAAGTAAAAAATACACTCATCGTCATCAGTGTATGTATACTCTGAACTGCGTTTTCAAGATTTCGTGGTATACATACGCACTATGCGCCTTTATTTATTGTAAGGATAGTATGTGAGTGCGGTCGAGTTGGGATTTAGTGCTACCTACTCTTTGTTCTACATGGGATTGTGCACAACGAATGAAATGAACAGAAAATAAAGGAAGCACTGTATAATTAAAAGAGCAAAATAGCAGTCACTTTGAATAGCAGTAATTGCCATCACTGCTATTTAAAATAACAGCGTGATCAATAGCAGCTATAGCAATCACAGTCTCACCTCTACTTTTTTAGGTTTCTAGTATGGCTTCGCTAAGTATATACACCTGTAATATAGACGCTGGTGGACCTATCAATTAAATTCTGACACCTAAGGTCGCTTTTCTACAAGTTTTTTCAATCAATGAGTTCAAACAAGTTTAAAAATCTGCCATTTCATGAAAATTCATGATGAATTGGGTTGCATTTATCGCAACATAGTCAAGTCGGGGAGTATTTTTTAGTCTTTTATTTTTAATATTCCCTTTTTTCGAGAAATTCAACCCGTACAAAAAATTTCCGAGCTGCCCCGAGAAACGGACCTCACAGGTGTTTACATTCGGTATTTAATGAGAAAAAATTGTATCCTACTAAGTCCGACTACGCTATTATTGTTTGAACAAGTGGCTCCCAGCGTAAAACTGCAACCACAGGCACAGGTGTCTGGTGCATATAATTATATCCTTCGTAAATGAAATTTATCCCTTTGAATGTCAAAATACGCAAAAATCATTCGAAGGAATAGAAACAATCGAACGAATTGACTATTCATTCGAATCCCAAAATAAAGCTGAATATCTCAAAATAGAAAAGATGAATGAACTTTCGTTCCGTTAAATAAACTCTCTATTCCTTCGAATGTAAAAATACCCACCGTTCGACTTTTTCTCACTTTCAGCCACCCAGAAAGTAAGTGAAAACCTAACACCTGAGTTTCCTATCACTTCGCCCGATCTGCCTATCTCTTTGTGTGTCTTGACACTCTGCATCCAGAAATGGTGCACAGCACTTAGCTACGGCGTCCCAGAATAGTGCCAATCAGTACCTGGTGACTGTCCTTTCTCATGCATCTTCTTTAGGTGGCGCTACAATTCGGGACGAACCAGGGCCTGCTTTTCGCAACTATTTGTGCGTGATTTTTTCTTACACGAATGGAAGGACCTACAGTTTTTTGCCGACTCCGAACGGCGAGTTGAGAAGCTCCTTATGACAATTGATACTCTTTGAATGCTTGTCAGATATTTGAAAGAGGTGGCACCGAGGAAAAAGTTTAAGGTGTTTTGCTGGAATCGAACCCGGGCAGCATTGCGTAGTAGTCAAACGCTATTACCACGGTGCTCACTTTCTCATGCATCAATAATCTTATTTATTGACCACAGAGTTACCGAAATATCCTCTTCAGCTTCAGGAATCTGTCCGAACAGCAGATCCATTGATTTTGAAATCTACTGTGAATATATTACGTCGCGTCGGCTTTGAGAAGTTATGCTTCGAATACTTTCGCAGCTAAAGTTGACCTTTTTCATAGTTCAATGTGACTTCAGAGAGGAATATCCACCTTTGTTCAAGAATTACAACTCCTGATCCTGGTTCTTTTCCTCATCTATTTACTCCAGAAACAGAAAGTATTCTGCGTTGGCAACACAATAAGTCTAGCCTGCGTATCCGTGGCAATGAGTAAGGACACCTAGCTTTGAATGTAAACATTTCGAGGATGAGAAACCGCAAACCTCTTGTTGGGTAGTAACCTATACATCATGTGTATAGCCGTAATGAGAATACCGCAACAATTTAGAGACACATTCCATCACAGTTTGTCACCGCAAAATACTTGAAGTACCTTTCACTCCTGTCAGCTGCAATCGTAGTCACCGCTGTTGAGATCTGCGGTACTTAAAGTAATTTTCCGTATCCTTTGCGACATAAATGAAATGAAAATTCACACTTCTGCTCGTGACTACTCCTCAAAGTGATGTGTAAAGTGTAAGTGCAAGTCCTTACACGAGTATCTTCAATTTAATTGAGAAAACAAAATACTAAGTACGAACTACAGAGATACATCACAGTAAGCAAAGAAAACGTTCTCTTTGTCATAGACAGCTTCGGGGATGGCAACATCCCACGGAGAATCAGACTCGGATGTCTACATAGTGGCATGTGCTGTTGCTTGCTATTGTGGCCGGATTAAGTAGATACGCGCCATCTTAGACAGATGTATCCTTTTGTAAAGATAGTTTTTTTTCTCCATCTCCAGGTCGCGTCGGGTTAGAGGATATTTAAAGTACACAAAGTAAACAACTAAATAATAAACTCCATATTTAAATCGAAAAATTAAATTTCGTATTCCATGGGATAACTTTCTAACACTTCCACTTCCTCTCCCATCCACACCACCCTCTCACATTCAATTATCGTCGAGTAACTGTTACAGAGAAAAATAATTTTTTTTTTACCATCCTGCATGACATTAATATCCTTAGCTTATCAAATCTGCATTTAAAAAAAAAAAAATAAGATGAGATGTGCTCCAAAAGTGACTGTGAGGAGGCTTAGTACGACCCACAGCAGGATGAAATGAAACCACAGGATTCTCCACGATAATATTGATTGACAGCCATGGAATATTTTAAAATTTACAGATATCAAGTATCTCTGTATCTGTAAGACAGGCAAAGACTGAAGCCTTTCATTCATTCGAGTCTGTTTGAATTACGGCCGCCTGTCAGAGGATTTCTTCTGGTACCGCATGAGACGCGGATGAAAAGGATAATGAAATGAATCCATCATTCATTCCGACGGCACTCATATTCGTGTGAGAATATCTGAGTTGTGTTTGTTTTGTTTTTTTTGAGAAATGGTCTTTGGTAAGTGTGTATGGAATTATGTTACTTAATTTTCCTTTTTTCCCTCAACCCAAACCTCCGTCCCCTATTCCCATTTGTCCTCGACACTCGATGGATGGGTGGTGCCCACGATACATAGAGATGCTTACTGCCTAGTTGTAGGAGTATGAGTACCTATGGATAGTGAGTCTGAGGAATGTTGTTTGACGTATGCCTCTAGTTAAAAGAGGGATTTATAGGTTAAAAAGGATGAAGCATTAAGTGGGTCGTACACTATAAAGGTCGTGTTTTGTATGAGTTAAAGGTACAGGTGGATGGTGATGATTAAGCTAATGATGAGATAAGTTGGATAAGCATTTTGGATTATAGCGGAACTTTGTTACAACAATATATGAGTTTTCATAGGTGTACATACACACTTCTTCGCCTTTCATGATACACATAATATAATAACATAAGACAGTAGAAAATCTACATCAACTTTGTCTAGGACTCACCCCACAAGGAGGCGTCCTATACTCCTTTCCTTGGAACCTTGTAGTAAATTAACTTTTGCTACTCCTAGAAGTAATCGCATATGCTGATAACGTCGCTATAGCTATCTCCGGCAAGCATCTTCAAACGGTCAATGAACTCATGCAAAATGCATTAACCAACAAGCTCTCGAAATGGACCGAAAAATGTAGACTTGGGCTTAACCCTCAGAAAAGCGAACTAGTTCTCTTCACTAGGAAGTACAAAATCCCTCAGATAGACCAACCTTTCTTAATACGGTACCAAACTAGTCTTCGCCAACAAAGCAAAGTACCTACGTAGGTTTCACCCTGGACAAAAACTTAGCTGGAAGCCCAATATCCAGGAAAGACTAAAGAAAGCTACCATAGCCCTCTACTCTTACAAGAAAGTCATCGGCAGCAAATGGTGACTTCAACCCCGAATAACTTATTGTATCTATGTGTTTGTTATCAGACCGATTCTGATATATGGCATAGTTGTCTGGTGGACCACCGTAGACAAGCTATACATTGCGACAGCCTGTGGAAAGTACAAGGATTAGCACGTCTGTGCATCAGTGGAGCACTAAGATCAACACCCTCTGCAGCACTAGACATCCTTCTTTATCTCCCACCCCTTGATATAACTGGTAAGTAAATGGCAGCCAGTGCTGCCATAAGACTCAAAACCATCTCACAGTGGTCAAGTATAACTACATTGGCCACTCCACAATACTAGATCACTTCAGTCTCTCCGAAAACATAGACTATATACTGTATATACTGTAGCGAGGCCCAAGTTTGATAACATTTTTAAGAGTCACTATTCCCGATAGGTCCTTACAGATAAGTCGATACACTTCTACACTGATGGCACTGATGGAGGACGTGTTTTCTGACAGATTAAAACTAAATCTCTCCTTTCGCCTCCCTGAGTGGCGATTCCGGAAGCACTGACCTGGATCAAGAAGAATGTAATATCAACTTACGATATTAGCATTTTCTCGGATAGTCAGGCGGCATAGAGATCTCTGGAATCAGTCGATTAAATAGGTATAACACTGCCTATTCTACCCGATAAGAAGAATATATGTAGGTATGCTCCTCGCTACTTACAAGCTAACACTCAAACTTGACACAGTAAATAAAACCAATCGCCGGACAGATCTGGCCTAGACTAGGTCTTAACCGCTCCAAATACCATCTGTCCCTAAAAAGACCACATATAAGCACGACTATCGGTGTCATTACAGGATACTGACTTATAGGCAAGCATGCAACTAGGCTTTCCATCATTTCAAATGACTCCTGCAGAAGTTGCAGAGACGAAAAAGATGAAGAGAACCCAACACATATCCTCCGTTCATGCCCAGCTCTTTCCCGTAGTAAACCTAGGAGAATACTTCTTCGACGATCTCAGTCACATAGCACAAAAACACATGGGAAGCATTTTTCGCTTTATACAAAGCTCCAAATTGTTTTCAGGAGTAGCGGGGTCTAATATCTCCAAGATCCTTGGTATCACAGTGGGCCTCTATAGACCTAAGTGTGCTGGTACTCGTTACCAGCAGCCACTGCTACCTAGCCTAACCTTGCCTAGGACTAGGCTGATTCAAATAAAAGGTTTAATGGTCCATAAAACCCGTCGTTTACATAGCGATCTGCAGTCTCGACTCAAATTACCAATAATAAACAAAGAAAGAATACAGGCGAAAGAACGCAGCATTGTAGAACCCCAATTTTGGAAACAGCTTTTCTTTATGAGTAGGTACTGTATGTATATATATACAGCGTCAGCAGTCCTTTGTGTGTGCGTGTTATTTTTTCCACGAAATGGAAGGGACCTACAGTTTTTTGCCGACTTGGAACGGTGAGTTGGAAAGCTTCTCATGACAAATAATACTCTTTGATTGGCTTGTCAGACATTCGAAAGAGGTGGCACCGTGAAAAAATGTTTAGGTGTTTTTGCTGGGATTGAACCCGGGTAGGGCAGCATGCATAGCAGTCCAACGCACTTACCACCACGGCCACGGCGGCCACAAGTATGTACTTTATTTAGAGGTAAATAGGTAAATCATCGAATGCCTCCAATAAATTTAACGGAGACCATCACTTGCAAGCTCTGGTTATTTTACCATTAAAATTTTTTACAAAGCCTGAATCTCTACAATTCACGTATCCTCAAAAGCTTATTTCCATAAACCGAGGGAGTTTACCAATTCTAAATAATGATGTAAGACAAAATCCAACCAGGCCACCACTGTATGTATTGGATCATTGCAAAAGTTCGTGCCCGATTTGATAATGAAACACAAGCGCTTACACTTTAAAGAAAACAATTTTATTAATCGATTATATAGTCCCCGTTATTTTCTACAATTGTCTCCCAACGTTTTGCAAGCTTTGCGGTTTCCATTTTTATAAAAACTGCGCGGTTTTCCTTCAAACAATGTCGTAAGGTGGTTTTCGACAACCAAATTTCTTTCCATTCAAACCGTTCTGAAGGGACCGAAACAGATGAAAATCTGCAGGAGCAAGGTCTGGGTAATATGGTGGGCGCTGAAGGATTTCCCATTGTAACTCCTTCAGTTTTTGCAGCGTTTATTGGGCGACATCTGGCCTGGCGTTATCATAATGGAAGATGACGCCTTTTCGATTTGCCAAAACCGGACGATTTTCTTCAACTTTCTCACTAAGCTTATAGAGTAGCTCACAGTACTTATTCGCTGTGATTATTTCGTTAGGTGTAAGAAGCTCTAAGCAAATTTTACCCCTGGGATTCCACCAAGTAGATCGTTGATCGTCCAAGGTCATATCATCGTTACGAAATCTACTAAACCACTTTTTAACGGTCCTAAGAGCAGAATGCAGAACCACTATCCGAGTAAATGCTCTGAAGTTTTCTTGTTGTAGTTCCAACACTCACTCCTTTTCGAAACTCGTACAGTATTACATGGCGAAGGTGTAACTTTTCGTTCTCCATTTTAGAACTTTTTTTCACACACAATTTGACTTAACTGAACGGGGTCTAGCGATAAACTGACTCCTGATGCCATGACCTATCCATTGGTATACAACAAGTCCATAAAACAAACAATGGTTGCATCATACCGCAAACTTTCTGCCACATATGAAAATCGGGCACGAACTTTTGCAATGATCCAATACATATGTGTTACTTCTTTCTAACGCATACGTATTTAGGTAGAGCGCCCAAATGGCGTAGTCAAATAAATAAAAAGAATGGTGCCTCAGTGTGTTTCCTGTTGAACACTAAATTGCCTGTCTTTTCTTGACACCGTCTTATTTTGTGGCGGTCTTCCCAACATTTGACATTTTATGACCTCGCCGCGATATCCTTCACAGGTTATTGACAAGCTTTATGTTTTACTAGCTGACCCGTACTCGCCTTGCTTCGCCCGCCTCCCATGTTTTTTCTGATTTTCAAAACTTGGCCTACATATTTCCTCGTATTTAAATGCTTTTTGTGGTAAGTCCAAATAATTTTTCGAAGCTGAAGTGTTAAAAAAAACATGTTTTTAATTTTCTAACATATCAGGAAATTGGAAACTGACTGGTACCTACTTTGTATCACATATCATTCTGTTATTAATTAATGTTCATTCAAAGGTTTTTTTTCTTTCTGTTTTTTTTTTTTGTTAACTTCCACTATGATCTATGAATAAATGCGTTTTCAACAAAAAGGGATAATCGTTCTAGCTCGAATTTTATCAAAAATCCCTCTAACTTGCACCAATTTCGACATAAAGGGATTCGACTGTATGGTCTCCACCGAGTGCAGATTCGAGATCATGAGGAATGCGTTTGCTTTTGGGAAAAAATAAAAAAAATGGAATTGCAATGAAGTGGAAACCCTCCCCCAACGTAGAAGGAACCTTCCCCTGGGTGTGCACAACAACAATGTTTTTTTTTTCACATGCCCCACGGATGAGCGATGCGCTAACGCATAAAGGTCAAACACACAAACATTACTTTTAATATACATACATACGACATACCTAAGTAGGTACATACTTATTGACGTCACCCACAGCTGCACGGCTGTTGTCTGCGGTCTCCACTGATGGCAAATTATTGGCGAACATTTCATGAACTATTTTGAGCATAGCTCAGCTCCAGTATAACGCAGAAGGATGATTTATACCTCAAATGAATCAGTGGAAAATTTACTAAATTCACCTATTTTTTTGTTTTTCAATCCGATAAGCTACTATTGAGCTAGGACTGAGTAATTATAATTTTCGTTACAGATATGCAGTGTTTTTCAATATTTTGCTAAAACCAGATCATTTTGGGGGATAAAAACTATAAAAAATGATGACCAAGAACATAAGCAATCACTATGTTATGTGCATTCAAACAGTTTCAAAAAACAACACAGAAAAAAAAAACCTGCGCACACACGAAATTATCTCCACTTGGAGATTATATCCTGGATACCTCTAACATCGCTATTACATTTCTATTTAGTATTAAAATTAATAAAATATTAGCTGGTGATTTCGGATAGATCTTACCAATTACACCACGATCAACACTAATAGATGAACTCAATGCTTATCTCAAAGTCTAACATCTTCGGCGTATGTACAAATAGTTACTTTAACGAACAATATTCTGGACAACTCTTGGATATAGGAAACAGAAAAGTTTGAATTTATGTACATAACAGCTATATAACCAATTATTATTTAGTTCTTTAGCTCTTGAATTATTGCCGGCTTATTGCCATAGCCCTTAGATGACCCCAAAGATAGACTTCCAAGAGTGTAAAAACGCACGATCTCGGTGGCCAACGTTCATCGCTGTTTCGCGAGATAATGTGTCACAGGAACTTCTCCTGCAATAAGGTTATTGTTGAATTGGCTGTTTGGCGTGTGGCACCATCTGGTTTAAATCACATCAATATCATCCAATTTGGGCCATAAAAAGTTAGATATGGGGTTCTTGAGAGGTTAAATTCCAGCGCACGGTAACGAGCCTGGGATCTCGGCCACACTCTCAGTTACAGCTAACATATGTTTTCGGTTGAACATGCACTGATGATTTCACATCTGCTACCGATGCAATTTCTTGATATTTGTGTACCACATTTCAATTTTATGCTGGTGAAATACCCATTGGTCCACCCTTTCATACAAGGTCACTCTCACTTAAACAACATTGGTGGAAGACTATAGCCTTGTGGTTCCCCATATTTGAAACTACACTGCCAGCTATTTTCTTTAAATATCGTGAAACTTTCTGTTTGAATTTAGATATTAGTCAAATTACATCCGTTAATATTTGTATTCAATAATTCACACAATAAAGGGGTTATAAATATCTTTATACTGTTACAAGAAACGCGAGCACATGAATAACAAGAACGTGAGACATACAGATCAGCGTAGTGATAGGAAACTCGAATAAAAGGTTTCAACTAAGTCTATGGGTGGTGTCCAGGTTAACTGGAAACTTGTGTATTGGTAAAATCCAACGATCTAAGCTTTTCTTGAATCGTATGTCATTTTTAATTTCAATGTTCAACTTTTGTATAACGTACGAAGATGATTTATATCTTAAAATGTTTGTACAATATTGAACTTTATAATAAAAGAAATTCCATTCCCATCGGCCAAGGCATTCTAAAGCTACGAGCTTAAAGGTATTCATAAAAATAGTCTCTGCCCAGATATCAGCTTAGATTTCCGCTCTGGATAGTAGACAACGAAAAAAAATATCCTATGCCTGTATTCCAGACATTTTGCAATCCAACTGTGAAAACCGGATTTAATTTCTTGCAGCAGTCTTTGCAGTCGAAAAAAAGTTACATTTTTATTATAGTAAGGACTAAGCTGTTCTCGGATGGCATCCCATAAAAGTTGTAATATTTTAATGGGCTAACACTTCTAAAGCATCTGAAATTAGCTCGTTGATATTTTCACAATCTACTGCAAACAATCAACGCGCTTATTTATCTACCGCTGGATCTTAACGTTCCGACGTCCTTAATTATGCAAAGAAATCAAATAAAATATATTGTCGGCCCAAGAAAAGAACCCTGAAGTACATCGTAGTTAACAATTTGTAACACTCAACAGCAAATCTCTTCAGATCGTAAGCTAACAAGCTCCAGTTTCCCATATCAAGTTGCTGAAAGGTCCTTTTCTAAACATATCTGCGCATTATTCATTTACCAGTGCTAGATTTGAAGATTATTTTCCCTTTGACAGTTTATACTCCTAGCATAAGAGCCTGAGTATCAGAACAGTTCCTCAACCCCACCACCACCCTTTTTTCATCCTTTTTTTTTAGAGAAGAGGAAAAAAAACTCACCCCTAATCCACTTTACGACTGAAATTTCCCAACATTTCGCTTCTGCTATTCAAGTTTCTTCAGAACACCTCATTAAATTGAAATCTTCTTATCGTCCTACTCTAATAGGATATCTCCTCCTCCTTTCTGCCGTTTACAGAATTAAATAAATAAAAATAGGCAGAAAAAAAAAATCTCAATGTCCTTGCACCCCATTTTCTATTGTACACCAAAGACCCACACCGTACTTGTACTCTATTCCGTTAACTAATCCCATCACAAATTAGTTTCTACGGTTACACAAGTTCGCCTAGAATAGCCGCACGCAACTTAACCCTTAGAATCGTTCCCCAACAGTCCGTCTCAACTACAGTGCAGGGGCAGGCACGCAATCAATCTAACAAAAAAAAAAGACAGACAAAAAAACAACCTGCTCCCTACACGAGCAAGTCCTTAAAAAGGATACTCTTCAGAAATCAATCTTTCTTCTGAACTTTCCCAGTCTTACTGTGCCAATGCCAACCACCCTTGGGCGGGAAGAAAATATAAAAAATTTACAAGTCACCCTCTGGAAAACTTTCACTTTACTGCAAAGAGAAAAAAACACGCACACACATGTAGATGACGTCCTATTTGAGAGAGAGAGAGGAAATTCATCTTTCCGTCTATTTTCCTGGTTTAATGTGTCTTCCACATCATCAGCAACAAACATCTTGTTTAAATTTTCGTTTCCACTTGACATAAGTATCGGAGTTCTGAACCTAAGCCTGTCGACGAGGAGACGTGCGAGGGGCACCCTGAATGAACCTATTTCTGGCGCAACAGAGAGGCTAACACACATATACGCGTGTTGTGTGTGTGTATTGTGTTATCTCTGCCATGAGTGTGGACGGAGTGTTTTGAAGGACGACACCGAACCGACAGAATACATAGTGAGCGAATGAGTGATATATTCGATAGATGAAGGATTTCTTCTCGGAGGGGGTCCTTTGAGAATTTTACCGCCACTTTGGCTCTCCGTTCAACCGGGACACAGCACATTGAGAAAAAAAGTAATACCTACATACCTACAGAAAAAAAAAGAAAAGAATTACGATTACGAGACGCATGCATATTTTATTGCTCAAATTGAATTCGAGTGAGAAAGAGATGTGCGAGTGCCTTCGCCGTACATCCTCAACTAAAGGATATTGTACGTGTTTACTATCTGTCGTAGATGGCTAGTCATCGTCCTCGTATTACCCATTCAAGCAGACAATTTTACTACCTTCGTGCGAGGATTTTGACAGATTACTCCTGAGTGGTGAGTGGTGAATGGTTGCTATACTGTTGCGGCGATAGTAAAATTTATAGTTTCCCGAGCGACGCAAGGACGCACTCATTCATAAATTACGAGTATATCCGAAAATTTGGTTAAGGAGAACCGCCCCGTCAATTTATTTTATTAGCAAATCGAACAGATACGAGTACGTAAACCACTGTTTTCGGTTAAGTGATTGTTTTGGCCGAGAAAAAAAAACAGACTCCTTCAAAGGATAATATATTTCAGATCCACAGGTGATCAATTTCGAGAATGGTATGAAATTGGCAAAATACTCTTATATCCTTTTTTTTCTTCTTTCTTTTATCAGTGAATAGGTAAATGATGGATGACGAGCACTTTTGGGATGTGTGCACGTGTCCTTGCATGTGAATGTGTCATGAGACTGATATTGGCCATAAAAAAGATAAAACTGATGGCGTACTAATGACAAGTTCAGACAGATGGTGTGTACGATTTTTACACTTGATGAGGCGGGCGAAATGAATGTCACTGTTGCCTCATCATCATAAAGATAAGTTATGTCATCTAAGATAGCAATTGTATAAATTGGGGAGATAATCCACGGAGTTGTACCAGCTTCGGCAAAGCAAAAGCCTATAACATTATTTAATTTAACAAGATTAAGTCACGCGCTGTCTTTTCTTTTCTTCTCAAATATCAGACTATTGTGACATTTACCAATCGGTACGAACTGACTTCTTTACCGCTAGATATGCTTGAAAAGTTTATGATCAAATTAAAGAAATTATGGTCAGCTGATAGAGAATAAGATAACCAGGCTCTATATTGGGCATCATTAGTAAAAGAAAAACTTGGAACGTGTAAAGAACGTTTAAGTCCTTGAAACTTATACTTGTCAATATGTACTTATGTGTAAACACTCATGTGTTTATTTTTTTTTTTTTTTTAAAAATTGTTCTGATCCGGCAGTTTTGGAGGGTACTGCGCCCCAAAAGATCTCTTGTACCGCAATGTCAGTTTAGGGAAAGAGAAGAGATTCAATGGTGGAGAGTTCAAGAATTTCACCGGGGGCTAGGATTTCTCTAAGAAAATATTGTCTCCTTCAGGCACATAGCTCCATACACTCACATAGAATGTATTCCGCAGCAATTTTAACTTACTAATGCCCTTAAAGCTCAAGGCTCTAAAATGGACCAGCCGATGAGCGAGTAGCTTCGACATGGTGGCAGCTTGATTTATGTTACATTTACTTTAGGAAAGCTTAATCAAGACCCACTTAGGAAGCAGGTCTACTTAAAAATTGAAATTCCTAGTGAACCCAAAATAATTTATTGCCTGAATCAATTATTGATCCTCTGAATATAACCCCTTTAACTTGAAAACACGACAAAAGATATGACAGGGGCCCTCATTGATGCATATGAGATGAGCTATCCCCCTCGTACAATCAGAAGTAATAAGTCAGTGCCATGGTGGAGTAACAAGCTGTCAAGACTAAGATCCGACAATCGACAATGAAGAACAGAGGGCACTCCTGCTCTAAGAAACCCACTTTCCCGGAATTTCACTTTGTGCACAAATCGTGGGAGCTACCCACGTCAGTAGAGTTGACTGGGAACTCGCTTCGACCATTTGCTCTAAAAGTACATAGGTTGGAGTGGGACATTAAATCCCTCCAAGCGTTCAAATCATATGTTGTAGATGGAGTTTTCCCATCACTCCTTCAGGAGTAAAAAGAGGAACTCCTGCCACTCATAGAGAAAATAACTAGAAGTAGCCTTCCATTGGGCTATGTACCGAGTCAGTGGAGTAGGGCAAAGGTGGTCTTCATACCAAAATTGGGGAAAAATTATCCAATGCAGGGACTAGCATGTGTCTGCAATGAAAACCTGTCCAACTGCAGCAGTGGAGGTGCCTCTGGAGCCTACTCCACTGCACCTTGTAGTTTATAAAATTTCAAATCAAACATTTCTAAGAATGATCAAAGAAAGAATAGGAAAAGGAACATTTATTAGCCATAAAGACCACGTCCCCTTTTGGCATTTTCCAGAGACGATGGCATCAGGACAATAAACTGGTCAAAAAAACTTCGACCTTAAGCTCAGTAACAGGAAAGACCACCACAACACACACTACCCCCTTTCACTAACACACACCCCAACCCGTCTTTCTCAGCACAGTTACAAAGGTTAGCACAACGGGCCCGACTTGTGGCCTACGTGAAGAGGGGCAATCCTTACCCTCATATCAAGGGAATAGGGGCTCATATCATCAAGTCTGGAATTATCTGGGAATGCCGAGATAAACTAAATAGGCTGCGCGAACGAAGCAACGAATTTAGGTATACGGATTTATGTCTATGTATAAGTATTCGTGTTTAAGGTGAGGCTCACCCTTTTTAAGTTGCCCACATTCTTAGACATAATATCAGTCGGAGATGCAGCCCTGCCTTCTAAAATCTTAAGCTGTTCGTCCGCTTCTGACACTTTAAAGGACACTTTAAAGGTCAATCCGAACCCCTTAAAGTTTCGTTGGTGAATCCACTTTTAAACAAACCCAGGATGAACAAAGTTCCCATTTAATTTCACGCTCTAAATAGATAAAATTATATTTCCACTTCTGACAGCAAAATTGTGGTTTTTCTTCACACCATCCACCCGCTGTGGGCAATCACTACAGTAATATCAAAAATATCTACAGGACCAACAAGTGCTCCGCACAGATGGTGTCTATCTCGGAAAGTCATCGGCTTTCGAAATGACCTCGCTAGGTTTTGTTTAATGAAAGCAAGAGGAAGGTGAAATGTCCTTGTTCGTAATACCATTATCTTCCTTTTTTTTTTATTTAAATCCCATTGATTCCTCAATCAACATTTTCGATTATTCCCGCCCACTAACCCGCTCCAGTACTGACCACCAGAACCACAGTAAAAGTTAAGCCTTTCGAAGTTAGATCCCATTGCAAGGAACGAAAAAGGATTTTTCCATTTTCTAAGTTTTGATTGGGTAAAGTTGTTTCGTACTTAAACATAATTCCCCAAGTATTATTTTGATAAAGTAAACGTATAATTTTTCATACCGTAGTCCTTTACTTCAGTACAAGCAAGTCCTTTGGGTTTGTTTGTTTATTCAGGAAAACCATTTCGTCTTCTTCTTCTTCCTCTTCTTCTTTTGATGCTAGGTGACGGTGACTACAGTTAAAAAACTTTGAAAAGTCATGATGACCTTCAAGTCCTCCCCTCGCCGCCCATCCTTTTTCGGAGTGATAATACAAAAAAAACCATAGTCTGGTGTCTCTGTGTATGTAATGAGGATGACTTTTAAAAAAAAGCTGTGAAAAAGAAAAAGTCAGAAAGGATACAACCATATCAGTGTGGTCGTGCAGAAGATGAATGGGTAGCTTAAGTGAAGTAAATATGTGCCCGGGTCACTGCCTTCCATGCCCGTTTAGTGGCTAGTGGCATACACTCTACACTCCTGTGTGCGGTGTTCACACCAAGAGGAGTGTATACATTTCAGTTATCCAGAAGAGACCAAGTATGATTAAGTTTATTTAAAGTAATACAAGGATACGTTTTTTTTTTTTTTTGGTTAGCAGAGACTGAAATGGAACCGAGTAATATTGAGAGCGGCTGGAGGCTTTACTGGTTGTTGCCTGCAATAACATGTCACATTGAATTGAAGTGGATTATGTTATTGCCTATTAGGGTCAAGTGGTTTGCTACACAAAAAGGCACTTAGGTGTCATTTCGCAACGAAGTGAAAAAAAACATGAAAGTGAGAGGGGGTTGTTGGTTAAATGCGGAGTTGGGAGAGGAAATTCGCACGGTACTTGAGATTAAATTTTCTTTTAAGGGCGCCGGGAAGGAGCGTTTAATCAGACGGTTTTTTTTGTCGTTTTTTATTATCCGCAAATGGTTTTTGGACATAGAAATATTAATCACTCTTCTTTTCAGCTTTGGCTCGTGATGGATTTATTCAGTATGTGGGAGTACAGACAGTATATGTAGGTACTACATACAATCTTAATCGTCGTTTTTTTGGTGCAGATCTGTGCCGTGATGTGCTTAATACAAGCAACAACCACAAGCAGAGATTTCCCAGGGCAAAATATGCATCAACAGGCTCATCATTTAGTCCTGGTGTTAGTGGTTAGGCTACACAAGTTTACAACACTACCACAAGCAATAAATAAATAAACAAAACCGGCCAAGTTCGAGTCAGACTCGTGCTCAAAGGGGTCCGTTTCCGTGTTTCTATTTTTGGATAATATTATCGAAGAAGTAAATCC
Organism: Brachyopa scutellaris; assembly: GCA_949775065.1. Classification (NCBI taxonomy): domain Eukaryota; kingdom Metazoa; phylum Arthropoda; class Insecta; order Diptera; family Syrphidae; genus Brachyopa; species Brachyopa scutellaris. The sequence continues at coordinate 61,845,266 of OX459112.1, read as the reverse complement.
TGATGGAAAATATAAATTTGAATATATCAAAAAGTCATAATAACGACTAAATAAGCGCCTAACTAAATTTTAGCCAAATCTTTTTTTGATAGCTAAGGGATGTTTGAATTACACCACATTTTATCGGGATGTTTGGAAGAACATGACCTATCTATTAGAGTATTTTCCCTCGCAGTAAATTCTTGTATCAATGGGCTTAAGCCAATGGATGCAAGGTATGGCTTCAGCTCATTTCTTGTGTATTTCCTTTTTCTTCTTCTTTTTAATTGCAGCATCGTTTGCCCGATCCACAAGAAAGGAGACTCCCTCACTGCTCCAATTACAGAGTCATCAGTCTCCTCAACATCGCCTACAAGATTCCGAAACCTTTCGTCAACAACCTGAATGGCCCATATCTGTGCGGTTTTAGGACAGAAAAATCCTCCATAGATCAAATTTTCACACTTAGGCTGATCCTGGAAAAAACCCAAGAAGTCCAAATCGATTCGCACCACCTGTTAATCGATTTCAACGCCGCCTATGACAGCATCTGGAGAGAACTGTAAAGAGCTATGTTTAGTTTTGACATCCCTGCCAAACTCGCTTTCTGTGTGGACGTCGGCAATGACCTCATCGAGACTTTCAATAGAAAAAAAGGATTCAGACAAGGTGACGCACTGTCATGTGACTTCTTCAAAGAATAGTTCGAAACTCACAAGCTAACACACAAGCAGCGATCTTCCAAAGGTCGTTCAATTACTTGCATACGCCGACGATATTGACATCATTGATAGAACACAGCGAGCTGTCACCACTGCATTTGGGAGTATAGAAATGGAAGCGGCTAAAATGGGTTTGGCGGCAAATGAGGGCAACCCAAAGGGAAAGGGTTGTTGGTTGAGGTCCACCCCGGAATGTAGCGCCACCTATGTAAGTAAGTAAGTTCAAATCCTAACAAAGACGCAGCAAGACAGTTTCCTTATCAGGTACTCTGAATGAGACTTCCGTAAACTATTTGGCTCAATAAGAAAGTGCTAATGAGATATCAGCCCATCATAATAGTAGTACGAACATTATTGGGCTTAAAAACAATACAAAATATAGTCAAAACATATACAAAGTCCTCAGCTACTATCAGTTGATGGTTGAAGCCGAACGAAATTGCTGGAGTTTGCTCAAAAGTATTCCACATTTCCATAGAAAGTAAAGATTCACATACATGGCCCACAACTTCGAGGAAATCAAACGAATGATTACTCTTGCCAACCGATGTTTCTTTGGCCTAAGAAGGCAATTGAATAGTAAAGTCCTTTCCCGATCGACTAAGGAGACTCTATATAAGACCCTTATCATCCCAGTCTTGCAATATGGAGCTGAAGTATGCACTTTATAGAAAGCGGATGAAGATATCATTGGTCGCTTCGAGACAAAAAACCTTCGAAGGATATTCGGTCCCGTTCGCGTTGACGGGTTCTGGAGGAGAAGAATCAACCACGAACTGTACGAGCTGTACAGCAACAACCTGGTCAAAAAACTGCACATTGGGTGTTTAAGATGGCGTATGTACATCAACGCTCCGGCTCGGAGAATATTCGACTCTTACCCGGAAGGTCAGCGCAGCAGGGGACGACCTCGCCTAAGCTGGCGCGCACAAGTAGAACAAGACCTCAACCAACTTAACGTGCGCAACTGGAGGCGGTAAGCTATGGACCGGGCTAACTGGAAGAGGTTGTTGTTTGGGGCCTTGGGCCACCCCGAACTGTAGCGCCATCTAAGTAAGTAAGTTACATGACCCACCCCCTGTTGGCATTCCATTTGGAGATATAATTTGAAGATTTTATTTCGCGTGAACGTGGCTCCCTGAAATTACGGCAAAATAAATTACGCTAAAAAAAGGAAATAGAAAAAAAAGCCCGAAAATCTGCATACAAAGTTGTGGCGTTTTTTCCTAGGAAAAAAAATTTACGCCAAACTGTAAATGCTGAGAATTTTGGCATTTTTTCCATAACTTTTTTAGACATTTTTTCCATTTGTGAAATATGAAAAAATGCCAAAAAATTGTTTGGAAAAAACGCCAGAACAATTTTTGGACTTTTTTCCACATATTGAAAAAGGAAAAAAAAAACAAAAAAGTGGTAAATTCGTGAGGCTAAGATATTTACACATCAAAAAGGGCCAGAAAATTGCATTGTATGACTCACTATGTTGTAATGTTTTGTCGCAAAATAGCATAACTACACGTGATTTTACAAACATACATACATACTTAATTTCAAATTCTAAAGTACAAATTCTACAAATTGGCCGCGTGACGGCACACGGCGACACATTTGGCTTTTTTTTTCAAAAATGTGGCGTAATTTCCTTGCATTCTGGCGAATTTCCTTTTTTGTTTTTGGCGTTTTTGCTATAAACTTTACTCCGCAATTATTTTGGCTCTTTTTCCAAAACACTTTTTGACGTAATTTCAGGGAGCCCGTGAACGTCAACTACGAAACTCACTGCATCTACTCGGGCACTCACTTTCTGAGTGTGCACCCAGATTCCTCAATTTCCAATCACTCGTTAAAATGGCGAAATTACAAATAATTTGTCAGTAATATACAAACATTATGATAAACAACTGGTGGCACTTTTAAGAGCCAGACACGATGGTTATACCCTCCCCAGGCCACTGTCCCAAACTAGATGCAAAAGAATTTAAAAGATTACGATGGGTACCTTGGGGCGTAGGGCGTAGCTACCAGTTGAAATTCCATCGCGGATCTGTTTAATAATTTATGACTATCATCGATATTCAAGAATATATTTCTTTTAGAATATGGAAAATATCCTTTCATCCCGGCGCACCTTCAGCCATGACCCTTGTCAAATCGTTAATTCCTCTGAACATTTTAAACTTGTTACGTGCCTCGTCGCCAGACCGCCCCATAAGCCACGTAAAAGCCATGAAAAGAATCTGTTCTTAATGTTTAGTACGAGTATCTCTCCCCGCAACACCAGGGCGCGCACTTAAAAAAAAACCGTCGATTTTCTCTACGCTCGCCGTCCACCGCCATCGTCATGGATTGGTAGGAGTAAGAGTAGGGTGGAGAAAAAGGACTTCATTTTTTCGCGCGCTAATATTTCACTTCATTGAACAGGAAACTCAAAGTACGAGTACTCCTCTGTATTCCACACCGTGTTGTCCATGCATTTGGACCGGCTGGCATTGTCGAGAGAGGGCGCTTTTGGCACAGGAGTTAAAGTAGATCCTTGTGCTGATAACAATTCATTAATTTCAGAATTTGCCCGGATATGTCTTTTGAGTGCGTGGTGTCCTTGTGTTGTATACACTCTCAATGTGCGATTTTGTACAAAAAAAAAAAATTGAGGAAAAACAAACAAAACCGGGACAGCAGAACAATGCCGAAATGCCATCGAAATAAGAGCGTGTACTGTAAGGACCTTTGATGTTCGATTTAATGGGCTTCGGCGTTCGCAGTGTTTTGTTCGAGTATAGTAGCTGTTTTTTTTTTTTTGTTTTCGTTTGAGTTTTTATCTCAATTCCAATTTAATTAGCGCCAGGTAGGAGTGGGAGCAAAGGAACGAACCTATTTGGCAGCTTAAGGTTTAGAAATCACGTTTTCACTTTAAGATACAAAAAAATACAATTTATTTTCAAGAGATGGAGCAATGGGCTGGTGATCCACAGAACATTGCTTTTAACGACTAATTATCACCTTTTTTTTTAAACATTTTGGTTTTCACAACTGTCTAGAGTTAGAGACAGACAGAATGTCGAATTTAAATGATATTTCGCAACACTGCCTTAGCAAAGCAATATATTTGTGATTTACATCAGATCTGTTTGTGTTGCAATAACCGCGTTTACACTGCGATTTGAGACGTTATACAGGGTGTAAGGGAACGCCTGGGCAATACCACTGTTTCTGGTCAACAAATAAATGTTAAATAAAAAGGGCAAAATAAAAATTAGCAGTTTTTAAAGAACTTTATTTTGAAAACCAGTAAATAGATTTATCTCTATATATAAAACAGTTCACTGACTGACTGACAGACAACGCACAGACCAAACCGCTGGACCTAAAGAGCTGAAATTTGGACAGGACATTCCTATGGTGACACAGACATCCACTAAGAGAGGATTTTTTTGAAATTCCATCTCTAAGTGGGTGAATTTGGAAGAATCCTTTTTCCATACATATAGAACTGTGTGACTAACGGACAACGCACAGACCAAACCACTCGACCTAAAGGGCTGAAATTTGGACAGTACATTCGTATAATGACATAGACGTCCGCTAAGGGAGGATTTTTTAAAATTCTATCTCTAAGTGGGTGAATTCGGAAAAATCCTTAATCCTTCCATCCTTAAATATAAAACAGTGTGGCTTATGGACAACGCACAGACCAAACCGCTAGACCTAAAGGGCTGAAATTTGAACAGGACATTTCTATAATGGCATAGACGTCCGCTAAGGAAGGATTTTTTTATAATTCCATCTCTAAGTGGGTGAATTCGGAAAAATCCTTAATTATATAAATGTCCATATATAAACCAGTTCACTGACTGACTCACAGACAACGCACAGACCAAACCGCCAGACCTAATGAGCTGAAATTTGGACAGGACATTCCTGTAGCGACACAGACATTTTTTTGAAATTCCAGCTCTAAGTGGGTGAATTTGAAAAAATAAAATTCATTAATATATATATTAAAATTTCTGTCATTACACAGCCCTAACTCATCAATGGCTTATTGGATTTAAAACCAAAGAAATTGGTTTTTAGTCAATTCTTTTAGGATTCATTTAAGGTATAAATCATCCTTCTGTGTTATCCTGGAGCTGAGCTGTGCTCAAAACAATTCATGAAATCATCGCAAACAATTTCATTGTGTGCGGTGCCAATGCCAACAGCCATGCAGCAGTGGGTGACGTCATAGTGTGTTGTGTGTATGTGGCACATTTGAAATTTGAATTTCTGCCCATTGATGTTTTGTGCTCGGGCTACTACGATGAATATGATTGTAAATAAAGGCAAATTCAAATTTTAAAAAATTGCACGGGCAATGTCGGGCGGGTAACAGTTACATTATGTATATTGTATATATCTATCTTTCTTGGAATAGTGTAAAGGGGCATTTGTGAAGGGGAAAAGGGACTATACCGTGGCTGTGTGATTTTCATAGTACGTACTGCGGCAGGTGTTGAACCTTTAATGAATGGGAGTTTTGCTACCGCGGATTCGTATGTCCATACATAATTACATAATGTATATGTATGTACTCGCAAACAAATAATTTCTTCCACAGCAGTTTATTAAAGTGTGATTTTTTGATAGTGCATCAAAATTTTATAAATAGGTACTACATACTTGATGCTGTGCACTTCGGTCTGTAAATTTAATTGTTCATATTGTACAATCAAACGCCATTTAATCGTTTAATTGGACCGAACCGCTGGATCTAAAGGGCTGAGGTACACAGTACACAGTACACAGTATATTCCTATAATGACAGACGTCAGCTAAGGGATGATTTTTTGAAATTGCATCTAATCGGAAAAATAATTCGGCACTCATCTCCAATGCATTTTGTTTTGCCATAACAGTGGCAGGGGGCGAATCAAGGCGAGCACGGGTCAGCTAGTTTGTACATAAAGCTAATTTCAAAATTACTCCGATTTCATTGGAATCTTTCATTGGAATCACTATTGGACTCACATCGGTGTCTATTTTTCGTTTTTTTTTTTTTGGGGTTTTCTCAGGGAATATTTGACGTATGAACGCACGTAGATAGTTGAAATTTTTGAGCAGTTCTAGTAAATGATGGGCATTCACATCTGTAGAACTTCAAAAGTTTAATTTAGACTTTGGGGGCAAGTTTTGGGGGGTTAAATGAGGTTAAACAAAAAAAATGCTAAGGTCATTGTGTGGGGTGTCGAATGAAAGCTCTTAGAAGCACGAATATTTAGTGTTTCTTTTTGTTTAACATTTTTTTGCAAAAAATCGCTCTACGCTACGCGAAGTTTCATGCTGTATACAGATGTACATATATACTGTACATATACCATATGTACATACAAGTATACAGTGTATTGTTTATTTTCGTCTTTATTTCGTCTTTATTTGCATATTTACTTGAAAGGTATCTCCACCGGTAAAACACGGTTTTGGTACATGTGATAACCGGTGGATTAGTCATCACTTCACTACTTTTATAAAATGAAGTCTCGGATTCCTAAGATGATTACAACTACGCGGCTGGCCAACGACTGCCCCCAGCAGGTCTAGTGTGTGTCTGCTGATATTAGGAGAGCTTTTACGTAGAAAAGCAGTACGTTCATTAATCGGCAGGTCGCCACAGTACCAAATATCATTGCACTTTTAATTTCAACTGTATCCATCACCGATATTCGATTACAAAACTCACTGAGATTTGTAGATGAAATTAGCTGGAAAGATAATAATTAGAAACTGTGTTCGAGTATTGATATAAAAGTGAAATATTACGGTAAATCTTAACAGTTTCTATTATTTTCTGTAATCATATATTACTTTCACTAGTTAGTATAAAAAAACCAGAGTTGAACACCAGAGATAAGAAGAGATAAGAGGGCTTATCGTGCAGTGGTACCGCTAGAAAAAAAGATCAATGGATGCAACTGAAAGGATCTGCTCTGCTCCAAAAAGATGGTATACTCTGCAATAATGGTGCACACTGGAACTGGCATCATAGGAAACCTTACTTGTCGACAGAGTAAGGCCAATCCTTTTGGCACTAGGAATGACTTTCTATCTGCCATTTCAACACATTTAAGGACATATACTATACTAAACCAAAAACTATAACGAACTGACTTTTGGAAGCAGGTTTGCAGGAGCCCGTTGCTCGCGAAAATCAGCACGTTTCAAAGCAAAATTTTAAACGACAGTTGTAATTTGCCAAGGAGCATAAACCAAAAGCTCTCGCAATTCAGAAAACAGTCTTCTAGACTCTAGGGTGATGAGTAGAAGTTTTATGTATTTTCCATCAGAAATTTTCTAAGCTTTTGAAGGGAATCAAATTGTTCGGGTGTCTTTTTAACCCCACTCTCGAATAAACATATGTATGTTCGGGTGTCCATTTTGCCCGGAACCACTTGTTGACAATATGAATTCCTTAAGGAAAAAGTGTTTGATTTCCATTTAACCAACTATATCCTACTAATATATAAATACATATTATGTACCTATTCATTGGATGGGTGTCCAAATTAATTTTGGAATGCATTCTTTAAAAATGATCGAATAAATTCAATTTTGTGATTGCATTCATCGATTGCATTTCGAGACTTCAATAACAAGAATGCAATCACAATTCTTAAGCATTCAAAAGATCGCATTCTTTTTTTTCTAGGTACCATTTAATTGAGTGCAATAATTAATAAATGCATTTGCATTTTTTTTGCATTATAATTTTGCCTTATTTTGCTTTATTTTACTCAATTTACCTACATTTACTTACATTTTGTACCAAATAAACTAAAATTAACTCAAAAAATGCACAATACTCCAAAATAAAACAAAATAAAACAAAATATTGCAAAATAATGCAAAATATTACAACTCTGATCTGTGGGAATACTACTCGAACGCCTAATACTATTCTCCACTCAATCAATTTTCGCTATTTCTACTTTGTTACCTATTCCCTATACCAGTGATATCCATACATACCACGCAACCAACCGAAGTCGAGTAAGAACTAAGAAGCTTCTTTAGTTAGTGGGGAGCACAACTAAAGAAGCTTCTTACTCGATTAAGCACTTTGTTACCTATTCTTCACACCACTGATATCCATACATACCACGCAACCAACCGAAGTCGAGTAAGAAGCTTCTTTAGTTAGAGCGGACCACAACTAAAGAAGCTTCTTACTCGACTAAGCACTAACCGCTCGATGCTGCTTGATTTTGGTGATCGAATTGGACGAGACGAGTTCCAGCAAAAGGAAATACGAAAAAAGCTGTGTATACCGAAGTCACAAGCTCACAACCCACTGAAGGCTGGTTGACTCGCACGACTATATAACTTTAAATGGTTTGAAAGCAATCTATTGGGTCGATGCAGCAATTATTCGGTTGCGATTAATATTTGTCATTTAAAACGTGGTCATTTTGTTTGCTCTGCATGCGGTGCGACCGTTTAACGCAACCTTCTGAAGTCGACTAAGAAGTTTCACTTCAAAAAAATTCATCATAAATGCAGATCAAAACAATTGAAACTGGTGGTAGAAAAGTCATGATTTGGGAAACATTTTCATGGTATGGTGTTAGTCATAATGTGGAAACAAACAGGCACAGAGATGAGTATGGATACAAGGACAAACTGTTAAATACATTGGAGCCATATGCTGTTGACCACTTACCAGTATCGTTTATATTTTAGTTCCTAATGTTCCTAAACACACTTCACGGCTAGTAAAGTGTTGGTTTGAAAAGCAACAGATAAGTATTTTGCGGTGGTCAGTGCAAAGTTCCGACTTAAATCCTATTGAGAACCTCTGGGCTGATGTGAATAGAGGTTTAGTGCCAAAAAAAAGGCCACAAACTCTGCGGAACTTTTCAAAAATATTGAGATAGTATGGAATAGTATACTTCTTTAAAGATGCCAGACTTGGAAGCTAGTTTACTAAAAGCTGTTCAGCTGATTTGCTGAATAAAGGCTACCCCACGAAGAACTAGCTTTTCTCATAAAATAAAAAGATATTAAGATATTCTACAAATTGGACTAAACCTTATGCGGTTTTATGAGTTTTAATGGAAAAAAAACATATTTGTTTCTAATTATATTTCCACATGAAAACGTATTTAATTCTCCATTTGCTTAGATTTGGTTCTTTAAACGGTACCTATATGTCCTTGTTTTTCATACAAAAAATAATGTTCAAATAATAGTTTATATGAATTGTGTGAAAATACAAAAATTAAAGATAATAAGAGCGTTGTGCTGTTATAACATTTTTGAAGAAAATATATTTGTTTCTAATTAGTTTTCCACCACTGTAGGTGTAGGTTCACCCTAGTTCAAACCGGATTGTAGCGCTACCCACAGAAAGACTTATGATAGCATAATAATTTTGGGTAGCCTACTCGTATGCCACTCCCAAAATAATTACGGGTCGAATATTGATAATTTCATCAGTATCGGTCCAGCAGTTTTCGAGTTCATCGGTCGCAAAATAAAATTGCTTGATGTGAATTTTTCAAAAACTATGCACCTTATAACAGTCGCCATAGTTTTTGTAGCTATATTGTTTAACAAAATATTAGGTCGTTACATATAAAATTGCCGACTTACCGATCATTCCTAAAGTGATCGTTGCTGCGTGAAGTTGTGCAGAGAAATGGAAAAAAAAAGTTTTTTTTAAGAAAAGAGTGCAGCTTAGTCTTTCTAATGGTAAAAATTGTTTTACGCTATTAGCTCATTGAGTTGAATTTTTTTCTAACATAGAAAATGCTTTCAACAACAAATTTAAGGGCAATTTTCGTTTTTCAATTTAATAAAAAAAATTAACGAAGCCGCAGCGACTAGAGAAATTAACAGTGCTTTTGGTTTGGGTACGTGCAGTGAGAGAACTGTTCGAAACTGGCTTGCCAAGTCTCCCAAGCGAGGGAGATTCTTCGGTTGAAACTTCGCTAAGGGGTAGAACAGAGAATGTCATTAGTCCTTCCTCAAACGCGGAGAAACAATCACGGCCGAGTCGTACTGTAGCGAAATCGACATAATGCACAACAAATTGCTCCAAAAACAGCTGTCACTGGTAAATAGGCATTGTCCTATACTGCTGCATGACAACGCAAGACCACAAACCGCACAGTCGACGTTGTTGAAGCTGGGTTATGACGTTTTGTCTCATCCGCCTTACTCACCGGACTTATCTCCGACCGATTACCACCTTTTCCGAAGTTTGGGCAATCGCCCCAAAAGAAACAGTCCATAAGCCCAGATGCCATAAAACAGAACTTTAAGGACTTCTTAGCCCGAAAAGATAAGGACTTTTTCAAAAGAGGCATTTTTTCTTTAGTGGAACTTTGGAAAAGGTTGGTTGGAACAGTTGGAAATGGAGATTCTTTTTTGGAATAAACTATTTTAATTTTTGAAATAGCATTTTTTAACTTTCCATATAAAGATCGCCAACTTCATATGTAACGACCAGATATGTACAAACCTTCACTTTTCCATATTTTGATGTTTCGGTAATAAGGGGGGTATGGTACTTTTACACACATTTTCGTCTATAACTCCCAAAGTTGTTTCCGAAAAAAATGTTTGTGAAATCCTTCCTTTTAGCCCTTTCAAATCAATACCCCACCCTGGACATTATTTTTAAGTGATAGGTATTGGAAAATATGTGGACCAATAAAATAGCTATGCGAAATTTCATGTTTCTGTGTTAAACGGTTTCTGATATAAATGCCTACGTGACATTTAAGAGCGGTACTATTAAGGTTTTCGTATTCACATACGAGTACATAATGTTTGTCACGAAACCCTAAAATTAAATCGCAGTCGGATAGAGAAGTCCCGCGCAAGAGCTGCGACTATGAACATCTCATTTTACCAAATTTATGGCGCTGTTTACGCCATGAATTCTTCCTATAGCAAGGTAAATTAAAGATAATCTCAATAATTCATTGGTCATCTTCAGTGATATCAGCAACTGACATGTCATCTTAGCCTGCTTTGAATTCTTCATATACTTTCCCATACCAATTGCTTTGACACTGACACTTCCAATTTAACAAATCATCTCCAATCCAATCGATTGGATTTATGCCAAACGAATGAATGAACCCGAATCCAACAAAAAGGCAAAGAAACAAAATGAGGCTAATTCAGTTTGACACTTCGCATGTCAATTGTGCGTGTGCGTGTGCCTGTCGTTCCTTTCAGTTTCACTTTTCCTTAACTTTACTAAGATTTTTTTTTATATAGCAATCGTCACTTAAGAGCCAATATATTTTATTAAAGCATAGCTATGTATATTTAACTCACCATGTTTTTTTTCTTGACATGGTTCTTTCAGCAAAATTTCGCGTCATGCCTATGCCTAAGTATATACACTGTATTCTTAATTATGGATGCAGGTATGTGTTGTACATTTTTATTAGTATAGTTTTCAGGAAATGACATCAGTTAATTTAAATTTATTTGTAATTTTTCGGTAGCTTTCTGCATGATTTTACCGACAGCAAGTAAAGCAGCATCATCTGCAAATGTGGCATCAGTAGTTTCAGCATTTTATGGGAGGTCGTTGTTGTATATGAGGAATAAAGCAGGTCCTATTGCACAACCTTGCGGTATACCATCTTTTATATATTTTAATATGGAGTACTCATCTTCTTGCTTTATTTTGCCTGTTTGCTGCATTTCACGAGTATATGACTCTTGAATCTCTGAGTTTTGAGGCGGATATTTTTGCAGCTTATGGACAAGTCTTTTGTGCGTGACACACTTCATCAAACGCCTATTAAGGAAGATGGTAGAGTTTATTTCTATCTTTTCCACCGTTTTATTTTTATTTCATCAGTAAAATCAGCTGATCTATAGGAAAATACCAACCTCTGAAACCCAATTGATGATTTGGTATCATTGCTTTTCCTCTACGATCGGGTGGAGGGAGACGTTTCAGAAGAATTTTTATTCGAATAGTTTGGATAGTATTGGCAGCAAGAAGATCGAACGATACTATGCCAGGTTTTTGGTACCACTTCCGCATTCGTGGAATGTAAACGGAAAAAAATGGTTTCACCAAACAAGATGGTCCCACTTAAAACCCACAGACGATAAGTCCGAGCAGAGACCAATTCACCCGACCTTAATTGCACACATCGCTTCAGTTGTCAAAATCTGTCAAGTTAATGTGTCACAGAGATTGTCACTTTTTGACATTATTCCGCCTTAAAAATTGCTCGCAAAATTGTGTGATATGGCACCATCTTGTTGGAACCACATGTTCTGTAGGGTTAACTTGTACATCCTGTCCGAATGGTGTGCTATGCAGTTACTCTACGAAAATGTAGTTGTCTTTGGTGTATCAGATAAGGGTTTTCGGTGCTCTAATAGCGGCTAATCTGTTTATTAACAAAGGCAGCAAAGTCGAAATGTGCTTCGTTGTTCATAATGATTTTTTGCCAAAAATTGTTGCCACGTTAGCTGCTCCATAATAAATTGCTATCGGCCACTTTGACAAATGGCTTCTAAACCGAAATGGCGGCAAAACAAAATCGACCTGGAATATCTTTATATATAAAAATGTGCTGTTCGTTTGATACCTCAGAACTCATAACCTAACCATCCGATTGAGCTGAAACTTACACTATATACTTTTTCTGATGTTTGAAGTGTTCGTTAATTTCAAGTTTTCCGCTAGATGGCGCTGGAAATCAAAACATTTTTAATTCACCGTACGACTAAGCTGAAACTTACACAATATATTTGTAATGAAGTGAGAAATGTTCGTACATCAAAAGTTTTCGAGTTTTCCGATAGATTGCGCTGAAACAACAAAATTTCAAAACCATCCGATTGAGCTGAAACTTACAGAATATATTTGTTATGAAGTGAGAAATGTTTGTAAATCAAAAGTTTTCCAAGTTTTCCGATAGATGGCGCTGAAAACTAAAATCTCAAAATTATTACTACAGCAATGCACGATGAAAATTGATTCAGAATTATATTTACGTACAATATGTATTTATGTATTCAATTCCAAGAACTTCTTGAAAAACATTTGCAAATAAAATTGATGACAGATGACATCGTTCGGTACCAAAAGTTACTCGAAAAAATTTCAGAACATTTTATGACATAAACACTGTTCTCAATGGGTGTAGCGAAGCGCACCGGGAAACCACTAGTAGAACATAAATTTGAGCGCGAGTCTGACTTGCACTTATCCGGGCTTTTAATACCTTTTTGGGATTTTTATTTCTTTAGAATTTCCTCTGTTGATGTTGATTTTATTTCTTTAGCTCAGAAGTTACTGGTTGAATTGATCTATTGTCTTCGCTCATTTTATTTGTTTGCTGGACATATTCATTATCTCCGTATGACTGAAAGACGTTTTTGAAACGCTCAGTTACCCAATTTCCATGGCTGTCAGTGTAATTGATTTTGATTTCCTGTGAGCGAAAGTTAACAGCGCTAGATAACGGAACACGTAAGTGTTAGCAGAGTGAGCTAAGTTGAATTCTCTTCAACTTGTAATTACGTTTTAACAATTTTTATTAATTTATTTATCAAGCGATATGAAAAACACGTCTTCAGCTGTATAAGCATTTAATGAACAGGTTTTGTTATAATTCAACGAAGAGGAAATTCCACTAAATTTTCAAAGATAATCTCAGTTTTGACATATGTACATAATGTAAGTGCAATTCAGCATTTGATATGCATTTATTTTTTTATATTAAGTTCGTTTGCGTTAACCATAAGTACGCTTGCTCCTTCAATAGAAAAATCGTCCTTAATTCATATGGAAATGGGAAATAACTTCAACTTGTCGTCAAGTAACAAACGCACTTACATAAAGAAATTACTCATTTATGATCTTTTTGACGTAAAGATGACGAACCAGAAAATGAAAGGAAGATGGGGGGGAAATCATATTTTTTTCGCCCCAAAGTCTAAGTAAATTTTCCAATCCCCAAAAAAAAAGAAACATAGAAACATCAAACGAAATGAGAAAAGAACATTAAAGTCCTTGAACTGCACACATACACACAAGTATGTACGTACACATCAAAGGACCTTTCACCATATTGCACACCATCCTCGTCCTTATCATCAGTCTATGTTTCGCTATTTCTTCAGCAAAAAAAAAGAAAGATTTAATCCAAAATATTTCACCACCCAGGTAGAGATTTCGACAGAAATTACCTCAACATGGCCGAAGGAAACAATATAGAGGTGGAAAAAAAGTAATTTACATAAATTAAGGACGACTGCACGCTGGCTGTTCTAATTGACACATGACTGGGCAGAGGCATACGGCAAAGCTAATTTAGGTTTTTTTTATGTAATTTTCTGATTTTACAATTAAATTATAGTTAAATTGGCCCAAATCGTCTCGTTAAATTATAAAATGCACTTAAGGACGTCAGTACGTGGTGTAAACACTTTTGGTGGTGTGATGCGACAGTATTTACTCGTCCTTCTCGTCACGAGTGCAGAGGAAGGTATTTTTGTTTGTTTTATTTATTTTACGAGTTGATGGATTTTCTATGCAGAGATTGATGCTACAGAGGCACATAAGACAAACAGGGTACAGAGGACTTTTTTTTTAGTCAAATTTACGTTATTTTTACGAGTTGGCAAGGACATTCAACGCAGAGAGCGGAGCGGAGATGCACGTTAAAAATTCTGTAATAAAGCAAAAGAATCTTTTTTTTCTGACATTTTCCACAAAATTGGCGGTGCGGGGTGGGGGGCAACCAAAAGCAGAGACTAAATAGGAATCCCTTGGCATTTATTATGGGTAATAAATGTTTACGATCGGAGCAACGGAAGTTTACGTTTATTTTTGAAATTTTTTTTTTATTATTATTTCGATGAAAGCTCTTCCAACGGGAGGGTGCCACATACAAAGAAAACTGCGGAAATGGGATTTAATTTAACAAAATAATCTTTATTAGAGTGGGTTAGTGGTAAGAGCCTGAAGTGTAGTTTTTACACTTGACGTTGACACTGTTGAAGGGGAAGAAAAGGTCTAGCAAATTTTCAGGAGTCATTCACACGGCATGTGGGTGTGCAAATAGGAGGACTTGTTTTTATGGAAATTAGTTCATTGCAATGATTTACAGAGGAATTGGCTTAAATTGAGTGGAATTTGGTGTCAATGGTAGAGATATGTATATGTATGTACAAACGTTATCTGATAACGAAAGTCGGGCAGCTTTGGTTGGACACAGTTGGACACATAAAGCTTATAAAGGATTTCTGCAGGAATTGAAGTTTGACTGATAGAGAACCTAGTATAGATTTTTTTGAATTGTATTTAGCTTTTATACGATTTATATACGAAGGTATTCAGTTTTACATTTTATCTTGACTTAAAAGCATGAAACACTTTTTGAATTTGCTAAGGAAGATTGGAATACTATAAGCTTTACATAGGTCAGTTTAAGTCTATAGTGATAAGCCAGTCAAAGCACCGAATACATATAGACGCACCAAGATACTTAGCAAATCTGTAAGTGGTAATGTCAACTCAGACTACTCTGTCCCATTCTTGGATTTCGCAAGACCTTTCTCGTGGGCGTTTCTAAGCAGAGATTGTGGCCAGACAAAGCGAGAACAAGGAAACTCCTACAGTCGCCGCGCCGTCAGTGCTGATAGGAGTGCTAACTGGCTATAACATGCCTGAATTATGATGACTTTTGCAGAGGATACAGCGATGAAGAGGCTCATGAGGACACGGCCCAGTTCCTCTATTACTGCCCAAACCTCTGCCAACTAAGAAATAGAACCCTGGGCCAATTTTTCTTCGAACACATTGACGAGCTATCAGATCGATCACCATCGGGTCCGCTTAAGTTTGCCAAGACGTCCGGATGGTTGGAAACAAAACACTGACACCACGGGTGGAAACACACAATGGGTACCACAATGGGTTCACATGAACCTAAGCGTAATGAGGATGGATGACTATTTTCGCCAGTCCGCTTACCAGAATAATCCAGATCCAGAATAATTTAGTTTCATGCTTTTGCGTTGTTCAGGCAAAATGGATTCGTCTGTTGAGCAAATTTAATGAGAATTGAAAAGTTTTATGTTTGCGAATTCTTCGAGTGAGTTGAAATAGAGTTTTCCTTATAGTCTGTGCCTCCTTTTTGATAGTTCAGGACAAGTGCACAGTAGGTGCTCCAGTGTTTCTACATTCTTCGTTCGATTGCAGTTATGAAACAAGCAATACCCTATGCCAATTATTTGATTGCATTCAATCCTTGTTAGTGGAAGAACATATACCTAGTTTTTTAAAAATTGGGTTTCAGCCAAAATATTTTCATAATATACATAAGTGTCAGCTGTAGTTTGAAGCAGCAGTTTCTTTGAAATAATGCTGAATCGGTACGTCGATATTTCGGGTTTTAAACTGTAATAGTCATAACTTAGCTCGTTCATCCACATTTTCGGTATCTGTTATATGTATGTACCAGTTACCTGAACTCGGCTTCTGCTGAGTTCTTGTAACAAGGCAAGGCATAGGATCTTAGAACTGATTTCGTTTTTAGGATACTGTTTTTTAGAGCTGTCTCTATAAATATTGATGCAAGGGGCCATCTTTGAAATTTATAAAGTTCAGCTTGAACCTATCTGGTAGCTTTAAATTGAAAACTCCAGTGCCCACACCTTCATTCTGTTTTGATCCATCTGTGTAAATTATTATCAGCTGTCCGCTAGTTGTCTCTAGAGGGGTCCTTATAGAAAAAGTTCGGTCAAACTGGGTTATTGGCTTAAGACAATTTGTATTGATAACGGTACCGCGTCCGAAAGGTCTAAGCTTAAAGCAATTAGACAGCACTGTTTTAAAAATAGCTCCCTTAACCAATAGGTAGTATCTTTAGTATGGCATAAATTGGTCTAGTGATTCCAATACCCATCAGGAATTGAAATTTCTTTAGTTGTTTTAAAATGTGTTCTCTCTCCAGTACTTTACACCATAGAACGACTCAGTACAGTAATATCGGTGTTACTATGGAAGCGTACATACACGAATACGTAATTCCCCTTTTGTTCCAAACAATTTTTTTATAAGCGTAGTAGGCATTTTGGGCGTTTTTGATGCACTATCGAAAACTACTCCAAGAATTTTGGCTTAGCTCGAATATTGTTGTATTAGGAGGGCACCGCGGTACAGTGGATAGTGCGTTGGACTACTACGCAATGCTGCTCGGGTTCAATTCAAGCAAACACCTGAAAGTTTTTTTCACGGTGCCACCCTTTTTCGATTGTCTGACAAGGAACCAAAGAGTACCATTTGCCAAGAAGCTTCTCTTTGGAGTAGGCAAACAACTGTAGGTAGGTACCTTCTACTCGTGCGAAAATATAACACGCACACACATTTGGTTGCGAGAAGAAGGCCCTGGTTCACCCCGAACTTTAACGCCACCTTAGGTAGAAGAAGGAGGGAACAAACATTTTTGGATGCTACTTTGGGAATTTCGGAGAATGGCATTCCTCTTATTTATAAAAAGCTTCTTAGAGCCAAACGCAGGTTTTACTTTACCAATATGCATGCTTTATTGCTTTTTCATTTATTCTATTTGCTTTTGACAGACAGACCTGCCAATCGGGGGAATTCTCACACTGTCCTATACTTACTATACAGAGACAATTAGGTCCTGAATTCGGCCTCTTCTTCAAAGACAATTAGCAAGCACATTCTGTGTGAGTATGAGTATGTGGTCATAAGGATAATACAAAATTGTTAATCTTGTATAAAGTCATAGCCACGTTTTGACAGCTCCCTTCATGGCCATTAAATGAACTGTATATAGCTAAGCTACACATTGTCTTACTTGTGTTGATATTCAATTATGTTGTTTTGATATCAACGCTCGGTCTAGGCGGCCCTTCATGCGTAATACACCACGATGATAGCGTTGTGGGTTGAATTTAAATATCTCGCGTGATGTGTCCTTGTCATAGTCCGATGTTTCTTTTAATGTTTTTATCTCTCTTGCGTAATAAATCGCTTGATCTTTGCGAATCCAGTATTCCAATGCGTTTTTCACTTCCACAGTAGTCAGCGGGCCACATCGGCGACCATGCCTCTGTTCCTTCCGTTGTCGTATATTATGCCCGAATCGGAATGCGTGCCCAGTGCTAGTATGTTAGGAGTGCGCACGGTTGCCAGGTATTCCGGAGATGAAGTAGCCGATTTACCGATAAGTAGTTGCCCAAAAATCTCCAGACTAACTCAAAAATACATAAATTGGACTTCATTGAAAGAATAAATAATACACAAATAATTTAATACAAAAAAAAAATAAAAATCTGCATCCTCTAAAGTCTAAAAATTCTTTTGCAAAGATTTCTTCTTCTATATTTTCACTTTTGTTTTGAAATTTTGATACATTGTTAAAAAATTGTAACATTTCCTTGGTTACCAGAAACTCCTTACAGCACTTTCCAGTCAATTGCACTGGCGTTTTTATACGTACTCGTAATATTGCTTCCAAAGTTCTTAAATTTATTTTATTCCTGAGCTTTATTTTGACGAAATTTATTTGCGAGAATACTCTCTCTACTGTATGGAATAGGTACATAAACATTTGAAAGCAAATTTTGAAAGTAATTTACAGCATTTTTATATTGACTCACAAATGAACAAAAAGCTAGGTATTGTCCCAATAAATTGTTCTTCAATTAAATACTGCCGCTCCCCGCTAGTTAATTACCTGAAGTTTATTAAACTCTGCCCTTAATATTTTCAAACTGACATCCGCTGGTTCTAGTGGAAGACTTTCAAATGAAATCGTGAATTTGCACAGAGACAGACTCATATGCTTTCAAATAATATTCTATATATTGCATAATTCAAAAAGAAGAAAAAATCTTTTTATTTTACAAAGCTCATTACGAGTATGATCTCTGGCCACACAGGTAAAGTGAGATTGGATTTAATTCTGGTTTGCAAATTATTCAAAATTAAGATAAATCGTTTGTAACACAAATTCAAAATATGTACGTAATTCAATGTATTTTTTTTTTCATTTTCCTTGGAGCCCAAACATCTTCGATTTATATAGAACTAGTGGTAACCCGGTGCGCTTCGCTACACCCATTGAGAACAGTGTTTATATCATAAAATATTCTTTTTCGAGTAACTTTTGGTGCACCGAACGATGTCATCTTGGTAAATGTTGCTCAAGAAGTGCTTGGAATTGAATACATATTTACATATTGTACGTACCTAAATATAAATCTGAATCAATTTTCCCGACATTAAAAAATAGTAATGACTCTGGTGGAAAATTAAATGCCGACAACTCTACTTGGATTAAAGAAAACTGTCCAAACAGCAATATCCAACTTTTTCGACCGAGTTAAACATTTTTTAATTCATAATTTGGTGGGTATTTTGAGATTCGAATGAATAGTCAATTCGTTCGATTGTGTCTATTCATGCGAATGATTTTTTTCGTATTTCGACATTCGAAGGAATAAAGTTCATTAACGCAGGATATCATGAAATAAACTTAAATTAAAAACTGCAAGCGTTTGAATAGTGACAGTTATTTCGAAGCAATAGAATCTCAAAATAGAAATGATGAATGAACTTCCGTTTCGTTAAATAAACTCTCTATTCCTTCGAATGTCGAAATGCCCACCGTTCGACTTTTTCTCTCTTTCGCATGAAAACGAATCTGAAAATAAGGCAAAATAATTAATTTTTAAGTTCTGTGCATTACATGCGGTAAATAAATACTTTTATTTCATTTTCTGAATATTTCAAAAAAACAACAAATTTATACGGATATATGCACTTTCCGCTTAGATCTAGGAACTGGCCCAACAATCATTAGTTCATATCATAAAAATAACCTGTTCCTTTAAGTGCTAAAAACTCAAAAACTTACCATCCGATTGAGCTGAAACTTACACAATTTATGTATTTGTTATGAAGCGTGAAGTGCACGTTAATCAAAAGTTAGCTGTTAGCTGTCACCGTGCATTGCTGTAGTAATAATTTTGAGATTTTGTTTTCAGCGCCATCTCTCGGAAAACTTAAAAACTTTTGATTTACAAACATTTCTCACTTCATAACAAATATATTGTGTAAATTTCAGCTCAATTGGATGGTTTTGAAATTTTGGTATTGCAGCGCCATCTATCGGAAAACATGAAACCTTTTGATTTAAGAACTTTTCTCACTTCACTACAAATATATTGTGTAAGTTTCAGCTCAATCGTACGGTGAATTAAAATTTGTTTGAGTTCCAGCGCCATCTACCGGAAAATTTTTGATGTACGAACACTTCAAACACCCGAAAAGTATATAGTGTAAGTTTTAGCTCAATCGGATGGTTAGTTTATGAGTGCTGAGGTATCAAACGAACAGCTCATTTTTATATATAAAGATAGCCAAAATTTTGACAAATCAAAATCTTGACTTTTTGTAGCCCAATTGGCGACAAATAGCCCAACCTGGCAACCGTGAGTGCACGTCAAGCTTTGCAGCTCAGTCACTGACGTGCCTCGGCTCAATAAATCCGCGTGATTGTCTACCGATGGTACGTAGCGCCATTCTGCGTCTGTTGTCAATCGCTGTTGACGAAGACCTTCAGACTTGCTGAATTCTTGATCAGCCATGCCAAAACTATTTGTGAGTCCGACCATAGGGTTGTCCTGATGTGTGGTAATCTAGCAGGCGTGCCGCGCATAACTCCCACCTTGGGATTTTTATTGCTTTTATTGGTCCCATGTATGTACATGCGATTTCGCTGTGATCAAGATGCATTCCATGTGCTCTGTAGATTCAGTTCGCACATATAAAACTACACCGTATTCCACCAATGAAGCGTCTGCAAAGCCGTGCAACGAAATTATTCACAACCAACGTGGGAGGCGAACAGTGATTAGGGTCCACGGAATTCAATTAACTCGCATTGACTGGTATCCGCACCTCTATTGATACACCTGTTCACCGTTAACCTATCTCATCATTACGGACCGCTATAATTAGTCCGACATCCCAATTAATACACATTCCTGCAGACATACATAAATGAACTATTTATGCAAAACAATTAATATTCGTGATACGGCGCAGTCTGTCTGTTGCGCGCCGCAAGCGCTTATTTTAAAATGCTCATTTCCTGTTATACTCGTAGCTCGTAGGTAACCATTAATTTTCGTTTACTTCGTATCCAATGACACGCGAAAAGCCGCAAACTGAACCACATGCGTTGTGGTTACTGGTAACGTCACGTTGCGTAGCTTCGTATCCATCGGATTGTATTCGTAGCATTATCACGTTTCCGGATCGGTAACGCAATATTAATAAGAAAATAAAATAATAAAAAAGGACACCCACACCGTAATTGTGTTACAAACATCACAAAAATCTATTCAATCGGGAAAAGGATGGCAAATAATCCCCGTTTCCGCTAAGCAACAAGCAGAACCAATGGCATATCCTCATAAATAATTCACTAAAACAGGACTCACCACTGACACCATACTCGTAGTCATACACATATAGCCGCCGAGTAACGACATCACAGCTAAAGCATTTCTTAGCAGCGGTTTTAGTATTCGTTTTTTTTTTTTATTTGAGAGTCCTTTTGAGGGGAGGCGCGTCGGCATAAAGATCGCTTCCGTTTCTTATGGCTCATTTGTTGTGTGTAAAATTAAATCTTACAGGATACGACGATTGGGTTCTCCCATCAGCCACTGTTAAGCTTGTGAGTATGTAATACCGAACAAAACTCGGTGTAGTCGTTGCCTGTTACGGGCTACTAAAACAGGAACTGGCACAGGAGTAGAGGCAACGTGTATACTCATCGAATGTGTATCGATTTACTTTGCTCCACTGTGTCTGTTGTTCCGGAATTAAATTGGTCATTGGAATTGTTTTGGAGATGATCTGTGCGCGGATAAAGAAGAACGAATGGTGTTGGGCTTATAAGAGAATTAGCTATGAATTGCAAATCGAATTAGAGGCAATTCTGAGGTCCGCTATACTTGGCCAAAGAGTCTGTGTTTATTTGGCAGTAGATTTGGACAAAGAGTATTCGTGGGTAGCGGAATCGAAAATCGATTCTCAAAATCGGCTTTCAGAAAAAACAAGAAATAAAATGGAGAGTAGTGTCCTGTACATAGAACTGCGATTGAATCGAATTAAAAGTGAGCTCATCAAATGGCTTACAAATAACTAGATTAAAATAATAATTTGTTACTAGATAGGATGGCACGTTCGTCTGGACACACGCTCATACTGGACATTTTCAATCAAAAAGGACTCATGCCCTGCACAAATTACGAGTAACCCCAGCTTAACTTTACCAGATATTTCAAGGTCTATATTCCAGACAGATAGATCTGAAACAGCTCCGACAATGCCATCATTAGAACATCCATTTACGGACAGCTCAAAAATAGAGAAGGGTATCGAAGCAGGAGTCTTCCCAGAAGAACTATGCATAAACCAGTCTTACCGACTAGCAGACTATTCCAATCAGAGATAACATATGCTATCAAGAAAACAGCAGAAATTGTCCAGCAAGGAAATTACCCGCAACGGAAATCGCCATTTGCATGGACAGCCGCACTTAAAGCACTGGACTCCACTTACGTAAACCTAAAAATGCGTAAAGGATTGCCGCACGGCACTTAGAGTGATAAAACACCACACAGTTCTAATCTCCTGGGTACCCGGACATGTGGGAATAGAAGTGAACGAAACAGCAGGAGGACTGACCAGGAACGGGTCTGATATGGATATAATACTAGCTGACAGACAGGTCTTACCGGCTTTCAACACAGCTAAAAATCTTATCACCAATAGCAGTCGATCAGAAAAGGACAGTATCCCTACTGCCAGTTAGAGAACCAAATTTACGTACTCGTCGGTGTCATAACTGGACAGTGTGAAATAGGAAACATGGCCAGAAGATTCGGCATCCTTACAAATGCTTTTCAAGAACCGTGCCTATCTTGTATGGGAGCACGGTTCTTCGACAGCCGGGATGTGCTGACTAAGATACCGCTCACAGACCTAAAAAGATCCATTATAACATCGAAATCGTTTTGTTAAAGTGCCTGTTTCAACGTTCACAACTAGGGTATTGACAATGAACCTTTATGGCCTCTGAGTAAAATTGCATCTACTGCAAACGACCGTGTAAACCTAACCTAACCTAGTAAATACATACTTTAAACGGAAAATGTTCATATACATATGTAGGTGCTGTTAAGGGCAATATATTGTAATAATTTTTTAAAATTTAGCTGGTTTCCGGTGGACCAGTCTGAAAAACCGTGTCATATTCAGAAAGATATGGCCAGACTATAATAGGCCAGAAACAAACAAATGGGGTGCTGCAAAGAACTCGCATAAACATCACAAGAGACTGGACAATAGGAGACCATGCAGCCAAACTAGAGATACCTCACAACAATTTCTGCCGAAAATGAAAGTGAGCCGCTTATTTATTTGCCGTGCCAATATCTGGATCTAGTGAGAGCCATGCAACGCACACTGGACAAACCTTTCTTCGACGACCTTAAAGGGATATTAAAAAAAAGGAATGAAGGACTCATCCTCTTTTTAAACTTCATGTGGTTGTATATAAAGATCTCAAACTACATACCTACCAAGCCTGGGGTTGTGAATTGTGGTATCAAAACGGCGACCTTCACCTTATTTGAGTTTCTCTTCACCTACATAGTATATTATACGAAATACCTTATGGTTCCAATTGCTCTTTAAATTATATATATCACAGCACTTTGCAAATACAGTCGACTCCGCCAATTTTGCCACAAATCGAAATTTGGATAACTGAAAAACAATTTCATTCTAAAATCCAAGAAACATTAACACTTAACATTTGACAACATTTTTATTTAGAATAAAGAAAAACATAAAAAGTCAACTTAAATGTTTACGAGCTAATTCTGGCGCGTTCAATAACTTTGTTTCTGTTATGCGGAGCTGAATAAGTATAATTTATTAATTTCGAATGTGGTTGCCGTGGCCGTGGTGGTTAGTGCGTTGGACTACTACGCATGCTGCCCTGGCCGGGTTCAATCCCAGCACAAATACCTAAAGTTTTTTCACGGTGCCACCTCTTTCGAATGTCTGACACGCAATCAAAGAGTATCATTTGTCATGAGAAGCTTCTCAACTCGCCGTTCGGAGTCGGCAAAAAACTGTAGGTCCCTTCCATTTCGTTGAAAAAATAACACGCACACACAAAGGGTTGCGAGAAGCTAGGCTTGGTTCTGTATGGGACCGCTGACGCCGTACATTTTTATTAATTTCGGATGTGATAATTTTTTCGGTTAACCGGGTTTTTCAGTTGAGCGGAGTTATTCATATGAAATGTATTAAAAAATGCTCCGTGCTAGATTCGATGTTTCAATTAACCGATTGACTGTATGTTTCTATTTGCAATCGACTCGATTGTAGTCTGTCTTTGGGGTGTGGCCATGGGCATATGGCGTACTCCAGTAAATATCGACTGTAGCATCAGGACATACTACGAATATTTGATACCAACACAACGCCCTAAGGCCTATAAAATGATACACTAAAAATGTTCCCTTTCATCAGCATAAGCCTTTCAATCGATAGGAAATACAATTGCGGTATCAGTTCTGGGAAAAATTCCGAAACGAAACTCAAATCCGTTTGCAACTGATTTTGCAAATCGAAGTATGTACATTTTCTGTTTTCCAAAATAAATTTTTTTCAGCGTACTAAGATTAATGCAGAAAATTTTTTAAAAAAACATTCCCCAATGGCTACCTCCCTCGATAAAAAATTCTCCACAATTCATATAGAATCGGAGAATTTTTCATTTTTCAAATATCGTCCTGAATATTTGTTAAATTGTTTTCTGATTGTCAATAATTTTTACTTTCGAATGCATTCAACAAAGCCATACCTACAGTGCACGAGTCGATTAAAATAAATATTTGAAAAATAATTAAAAAAATACCACTGCAGCTGCAGATACATACAAGTACATAGTATATGTGTACATATGTATTTCAGATAAATTTTTCATCGAAAAATATCGATTTATGCATACTCTCAATCATCGGAGTATAATAATCGCAGTGTAGGTAGTGTTTTAAGAATTATTAAAGCAGTCTTGAATGTTGTAAAGGTAGGTCTGAGGTGAAATTAAAAAACAAAAAAATACTAAGAAGGTACCGAAAAACAGTGCACAGTGGACGACATCTGAAGGAGGTTGGATACTGGATCAGGGCTGCCGTTTCACTATTTCGCTCGGGAGTATTGTTCAATCCTTTGGGCAGTATCGCGCAGTACTCTGTGGGAGCAATTTTTTTATTTTAGTTTTAAGTACATACAACTACATATAATAAAAAAGGTATTTTTATAAATAAAATAATTATATAATTTTTGGCTGACGTTTCTATATGAACATTGCGGTAATTTTTTAAAATCAATTATTTAACATATTCTGCATACCAATTTTTGCGGGGAAACCGGTTTTCTATTTTTTTTTAAGTTTTTAATTTACACTACAGAAATGCATTCAATTTAGCTTTTTATTACACCAGTTGAGGAAATAGCCCCGCATGGGCCTGGTACTCCTTCAATATTGTGAATCGAGCACCAGTCCATAGTTTATACTTTAATCCGTCACCCACACAACTTTTTAGTAAACCAGAGGCCGAATTAACGCACTCGATAACGAGTGAATGAGTAGAACTATCGAACGATCGAGTAACCTCGTTGGGATGACGGAACTCTTATTTTATTGAAATTAAAGAAACTAGGTGAAACTATGTTTGGTTTTGGATGTTTGGTCATACATTCACATTCAGCAAGAATATTTGATCGCAGTATATTAATTTTCTTGAGATATGACCTAATTAAACAACAACATATTAGTAATTCCAAAAAACAACAAAATGTAATTCAAAAATATTCACATAATTGTTTTAGTTGACACTCGACAGCAAATTTTTTTTTTAAGTAAAAAAAAATGATACTCGATAACGTGAGCGGTAATGCCAAATCGTCACATTTCGATACCGAGTGCGGTAATTTGGCGCTGTTGAGGAAACAGTCCCGCAGGGCAGGGCCCAGGTACTCCTTCATGATCGTCAGTCGAGCATCTGTCAATGGCTTGTCACCTACCTAACTGTTTATTAAACAGCATGCAGTATGCTGTATGGAAACCCGTTCCCAAATATGTTTCAACTTAAACGATATGGCAGACACAATATTTGCATATTGAGCATTCACCATTTATTATTATTTGAATTCGCATTGTAAGTTTAATTTTGTACTTTGAGCAGTATAATTGACTTTTAGGCAGTGCGGAGTACGGGAGGATAAAAAAGCAGTATAATACTGCTATTGCAGTACTTTCGGCAGCATTGTACTGGATAGATTTCGACCTGAAAGTCTTTTACATATTGATTCGTTAGTAATGAAAATAAAAATAAATTACTAGTTTCTTTTTTGTGTGGGTATGTTTAGCAAAATACGGGGTGTCCGGTGGCGCACTTATGTTTTCAAATGCGAATATTTCAAAAAGTTGAAAATGGAGTGAGGGAGGGTGGTGCCATTTGAATAACCGAGAGTGCCGCAGTGGTCGGGAGAGCATCGTGCGTTAGTTACATATGTACATATATACACGCTGGACCAACATATACATACATATGTACACACAGGCTCACCAGCGGCATCAGTCCAAACAAGTGCAGTTGTTTTGCATTATGTTATGTTTTACTGTTTAATCTTGTTGTTTTAATTTATGTTCTAAGTAAAATGTAGAGAGTTTGTAATCCGGGAGGGCAGTTCGTAACGTGTCGTAAATCTCTTGTCGTCTTTGTACCTACTCCATCGTTTTATTTGTTCGTGCATTACTCTGTTTAGTGTTAAATGTGGTTAATGTATTAATAAACAAATAATTATTATTGAAATCAATGCTTTTGCTTATTTATTTAACTTCCAAAATATGAAATCGTAACTCGTTCGCCATTAGGGCGTTTTTTAAGAGTGGCGATTCTTACGCATGTGCGCACCGACAATTTTGTTCACGTTACAATACTCGACGATTGTACAACATGAATTCTCAGAAAGTCATTCACGTCTATCACAGAATCCGTCGTACTCGGAATTTTGCTACGAACCCCGAAAGAACTATCACAGAATCCGTCGTAGTGGAATCCGAATGTGCATTGCCGTATTAACAACTTACCACTTTCTACGAAATTCGAAATTCGTAGCAAAAATTTCCACTACGACGGATTCTGTGATAGTTCTTTCGGGGTTCGTAGCAAAATTCCGAGTACGACGGATTCTGTGATAGACGTGAATGACTTTCTGAGAATTCATGTTGTACAATCGTCGAGTATTGTAACGTGAACAAAATTGTCGGTGCGCACATGTTATGTATTTCCTCAAGCGCGTTTTTCTCGATACTACTTTTTCCTGATCTGAAATTTTGCGTGGAACTTCTTTATATATCCGTCTATCGTTGGAACTATAATTATGTAAAAATTTTGTTTTTTTAATATTTTTAAAAAATTCAAAACTTTGAAAAAAAGGGCTAAAAATCAATTTTCTTTTTCAAACAGCCGCCATTTTGTGAAAAAAAATTTGTTTTTTATTTCCGTAGTTCAGACGATAGCGACATTCCTACTGATTAAGAACCTTTTTTTCTGATCACTAGAAGGGTTGGAATCATCTCAAGAAGGACGCACCCTTATTTTTCACCACCCCACTTTACCAAACTGTAATTTTTTCAATTTTCAATTTTTTTTTTTAATTTTTGTTTGTATTGTTTAATATATTAATAAATATCTAATAAAAAAATGGCAGGTAAAAATATTTTTTTTATCGAATTTTAAAAACACCCAAAATTCGTACCGCTAGACTAGAATACCCCTTTAAGTGAAATGTGGAAAATCTTGGTTTTTATTTCAATTAACCGGGTTTTTCATTTAAGCCTAGTACGCTGCTGATGCGAAACGAAAAATCCCACACAAAAGTGACACGACAAAATCGAAAACGGAAAACTTCGTCGAGATTACGTTTTTGACATTTGAACTTGTCATTGGGGGCGTTCAGAAACTTAGATTATTGCATAGGTATGCAAGTATATCTAAGTTTCGGAATGTCCCCAATGTTTTGACGAGGAGTCGCATCTGTCACTATGAGAGGTGAGCTTCAGTGACGAACGCAGACATACAAAATGATAAAAGAAATGGATGCATTCGAAGCCTGCCCTATGACTTTTTTTAATTTTTTGTGATATATACACCTATGTATATTTTTAATTTTTTATTTGAGTGGAGTGAAAAGTTATATGTTTATAATTTTTTTTCCCAGTCAACCGAGTTTTTCCCTAAAGCGGGTTTCTATAAAGCGGGTTTTTATAAAGCGGGTTTCAACAAAGCGGAGTAAATTTGTGAAAAGTACACGGAGACAGAATGAACTTTACATATAAGTGGGGTTTTCAATTAACAGAGTTTCAAATAAGCGGGTTCAACGTGTATGTGAATGATCTACATGAATGTTTATAAGGTGGCTTATACATAAAATAATTTAAATATAGACATTAAAGTGTACAAGTACTCCAAATGATAATAATTTACAACACTGATGGTGAGCAGCTTGGAACCCCTTAAGTTCGAATGGTCTTTTGTGGCTTTTAAAGTATTTGAAGACCTGGACCATTTTTTTTTCTAATTGTAGGGAGCACATACCATTTGAAATCGAAATAGAGGAACATTTTTAACTTAACCCCCCAAAATAATAGAGTTAAACACAAACAATATGTACGAGTCCGAGTGTGTGCATAGCTCAAGAGTTTTCACATGGGAAATCATTTATGGGTAAATACCATCGAACATGTAACTAAGTTTACTCTACAACCCATCCAACCAACTGTGTAGGTATAAACTACTTGCAGGATACTTTAATTTCTACGATAAATCTCATTTTTATTGTCCTGCTTGGTAATGTTTGTCCGGCAAAACAAAAAATAAAACCAGACGTAACGGTAGGTCAAATGTCATCGCCGCTGCTAATGTCCTAACGTGTACATATGTATGTTCCATCCGCCCACAAAATCCCAAAGAAAAAATCGGCCAGGGCCATCTCCAGGGAAATAAATGAACGCAAAGCAAAGGAAAAGAAATGAAAGAAAAAATACAGCCATGCCCTACAACAGCTTACAACGGGATTATTAAAGTCCATTTTATTTGGGCTTACAGCAGAATAAAAAAGGAAAAAAAAAAGAAAGAAACGATTCGGCATGATTATCGAAAAGGAACGGTGTGAGTCCCTATCCCTGCAGTAGGGAGACGAGGCTCACGTTGAACTGGAAAAATCAAATAATTTTGCTACCAAGGCCGGAAAAGCAAGCATCAGGCTCCTTCAGATGACGGCGCGTTTTCTCAACACACGCTCGCGAGTATGAGTTGATTTTTGAACGCACTCCATACCAGGCCACGTGCTAAGTGGGGCGACGACGGCAGTGGGTGGTAAGAAAAAGCCTACCAGTTTCGCATTGGTAAAAGGTTTCTCTGTATAGACACGTGGTTCCTTCAATCAAATCATGGATGATTAAAGATTGAGATTAGCCTGCTGTTCTAGATTATCCCGGTTCCCGGGTCGTTTCGTTTGCGGGTGGAGTCTGGAGTCCGCTCTGCCAGAATAAAAAACAACGTTTATTCCCGTTTGAAGATTTAAATTTGGTCGCTCTACGTTACACCAAGTGCCGTCGCCATGGCAAAATGCCTTCGAGGGCTAATGTTGTTGTTCACAAAATGATTTGTTGCGGTGGTGGAGATGTTTTGTTGTTATGTTAAAATGCCTCGAGTGGGGTCCGGCGTCCGGGTCCGGGTCAGTATTGATATTTAATATCAAATCAAAGTTTAATCTTCAGTTGCTGTTGGATTTGACATAAGAACGGTGTGGGGGGGCCTGGAATCGGATGGGTATCATGTGTCAATATTAAATATTGGAAGGTAAATATACATAACGATGTGTGTCATCGAATGTAGACGTCCATTGGCGTTCTGTGATGGCCAGGAGCAGACAAATATTCTATAATGGATGTGTTAATCGAAGTGAAAAGGTTTCCGATGTAGCGGAACGAGGGAGTCTCTAGAAGATTTGCCTGATCAGGCACACCGAAGGGTTGCAAACACAAAGCGATGTAGAAGTTTCAGAAAATTCAATTTAAACTAGTTCTATTACCGTTATGCTATCTGACTAAAGGAGGTACAAGAACAGCCAAAGGAATGAAGAGTATGCCAAAGAATACAAAAATTTTCGAAACGACCTCAACCGAAGAATCTTTTACAGAAAAGCGCACTACTTCAATCTAATCCAAAACAAACCTGGAAACTAGGGACTAGGGACTAAGGAGACAAAAATCTTGACGAGACCTTGAAAGCAAACTTTGCAGCTAAAAACAATCTTATGGTCTTAGCCAATAGATTTGCAGGTGTGCTCTCGTCAGAAGTCAAGGCTAATTAACATGAACATAGACCAATCCACTGTTTCAACAGCTTTAAAAGGTACAAGGTACATCAGTTGTCCGATCGATATACAAGAACGTAAAGAAGAAAAAAAACAACAGGCCTATTTCGATGCTCTCGGTGTTGGGAGAAGTTTTGACAATAAGGCTGTATGACTACGTCGAAAAGTATAACATCCTGCACGACAAGCAATTTGGATCCGAAAAAACAAACAAAAGCATAAACGCGTATGCTAGAAGACTTCGCAAATTTAAGTATTTAAGTATGTATATATATATATTGTAATAGGTAATCTAGCGAGAACAGTAGATGTTCTCATTTGATGATGAAATAAATAAATAAAATAAATAAAATAAATAAACAAATAGATTATACAGCAGCCTCAATAAAAACCATACAGTAGGACCTCAATCCTTGCAACTAATTAAAACCGACCCTGTTGCATTCATTGGATTAGTAGCTTCTACTGAATATCTAATTAAGATACAAATATTTGGGTCATTTAATATAAGAAACATATAGAACTTAATGGCTTTTATTCAATCTAACGTATAAACACAAATTAAGTTTAAAATACATGTACCATGCAACACATGGAGGTGAAAAGTTAGAAATTAACATGTCATTTCAATCAGACATGAATATCCTTTGTCAAGCCATTCTATTATTTCCATTTTTTGTTTAATCCTCAACACTGTTTTTTTCCACTCATTTTTAGACCGAACAAAAAACAATACGCAGAAAGCTTATTTCGTAGAAGTAAACACAATTTAAACTTCTTTGCACCAAATCGAACAGAGGAAAATATCCAGAAGCGTATGCGTTGTACATAGGTACTTACATACATGAATTTATCTATTAGTTCAAGTAATGATCAACTATAGTAAGAACAAAACAAAGGGAGCAAATTTAACAGGATATTGTTTCAGTTTGCCAAGGAATTTACCAATTCCTTTTCTGGTGTTGCAAGAATCGAACATAAAATTTTGTGAACGTTGCAATTATAAGATAGCTAATGAAAACTTTTTGGGGGTTGCACTAACCGAGTTGTTGCAACTATATGGGGTTGCATGAATCGAGTTCCTACTGTAGTTTCGTAGTCCTGTTCAAGGACTTTAAAAAGGCATTTGATGCATTGTGCCACAAAAATATCCTGAAACAGCTCGAGAAAATCGGTGTTCGCCGAGGCGTTTTGTCTTGGTTTGAGAGCTATCTTAGAAACAGACAGTACAGCCAGGATATAGAGCTTGATTATGGGGTTCCACAAGAGTCAAAACTCAGATCGCTCATCTTTATCATACATGTCAAAATAACATGTTCTCAATCCTACAACAAAGCACAGGGTATGCGTACGCAGACGACACCGCCATAGTCGTGAACCGCAAACAAGTCGAACAAGCAGTAGAAATTATGCAATAAGAATTCAAGGCAATCACAGCATGGTGCCACAATCATGGTCTTGTCGTAAACGCTACAAGGACTAAGGTTATGCACATACGTCCTACGCATATACTCAAAACGAAAATACTTATTAAAATGCATAATCAGAAGTGTCTACACAAATCCAGGTGTCATCTACGGATAGAAGACAATGGCGAATGTAATGGATTTATAGATAATGTATCGATATATAAATATGTACCTAGGTATTCATGTTGACTTTAACCCTAGAAAGATAAACTACGCCTCGGAGGCGCACGCGAAAAATATATATTGCTTTCTTCTTTTAACGAACGCTCGAACAAAGTTGTTCTTTTAAGCCAACTCTGTCGTCGGTCAACACTTGCGAGAGACGATCGTTTCTGTTCGGTAAGTACTACAGTTTTGTAGCTATGGCGACATATACATGGTGAACATAAGCATGATGTTTGCAACAATTGTCTATAACTATTAATTTTTTTTAGTATTTTTGACTGATTAGTATTATTTGAGACATATCCTATCGTAATTCATCAGTTAGTTAGACAAAATAATAAAAATGTTGCCTATTTTTAATAATGCATAATACCTCTAATTTTTGTTCCATTTTGTTAACCCATTTTGGCCCGGTACCAGTTCCTGTGGACATTTTTTCACGATATTTTCAAAAGTAGCTCATATGGACCCCATCAAACCAAAAATGTTAACAAAACATTTTTCTCTTTAACCGTTTACCTGTTATGACCTGGGTAGTTTACTACCCACTGGGCCAATAAGTATAGAAAAAAAAATTATTTCCAGAAAATCAACATTGCATAAATTAAATAGCTAAGTTATAAGTAGTACGTAGGGGTAAATAACTATGTACTTATATGTTTGTAGTATATTTTCCGAAGCATTTAGAATGCAAACTAGCTAATAATACACTTTATGCAAATAAAGGGCGCCTTACTGTGACGAATTTTGCAGCGCTTTTGTCACTAATGCTACCATCGAAATATTGTATTATGCATGTGGATGGGCGATTGCGGTCTGCTTTCAAAACCTCCTTAGACACATGGTCTCTTAGCTCCAATTGTGGCTTGACATTTCCCGATTTCGTGACCAAAACAAGCAATTCTCATGCATTGAGCATCATGTTGGAAGATGTATTGACAAAAAGTGGTCACCACTACTTTTTACTGTGAATACCTCAATAATCGCCTACGGTGATTGATGAGCCGTCTTATTTTGGCAAATGTATCCGATCGAACTTCGTGTTGTCTGATAAATGAATAAGTCATTTGATTGATTCAAATATCGACATTGAAAGATTCTTCGCAATTGAAACTCAAAATGTATGCTGAATTGACCAGTACATACAATTTCCATGGAGGAAGTGTATGGTATTCATTGCGGAACAGTGTATCCAAGAATCTCTTCAATTCGTGCATTTGAATTGAAGCTGTGCATTATGTTGTGCCGCATATTGGTTATTAAATACTTTTATGATTTCGGTAATGCCATCAGTATGGAAAAGAGAAAACAACTGAGATGACGATTTACCACCTAACCTACGACAATGATAGATAATAAAAGATCGTTTTAGCATATTTTATACTTGCTTTAGCGGAGTATAATACCCAATAGCTGTGATATAGATTAAATTCTGGCTGCTTCAGCATCCACTTCCACGTTAAGAATACTCAAAGATACGTTATTCTGACAATGATTAAAAGGTGGCTCCAATCTGGTCTCCGACTCTGCCTCATGAGCATGTAAACCACCCTCCTCTAAATATTCTAGCTCCAAAGTTCCACCAAAATCTATTAAAAGGAGTGCATTGTCGACTTTTGAAGGTACATACACAACATTTGCGTATTCCGTTCTATGCACCTTATTGACCACATAATCTTCTTCATCAGGTGACTAAAGCAAGGCCATAATCTCCTCCATTTGCATTGTTGTTGTTTTAATCTATGATATCTACTAGTACACCATTTATTATCTTGACTTAATACTGAATCTGGATGAATTACCACGAAATGCGGAACAAATAAATAAATAAAAAACGGTCATTTCAAATTGTTTCAATGTTATACATGACTTGTCTTAAAATGAAAAAAATGGGTTAAGGATTTATAAAATCCTACATAACTTTCTTATAAATAAAAAAAAAAATATATATTTGTGTTTTATTTACTTATTAATAATGTAACAATTCATTGAAGTTATAAAAAAAAGAATAGTTATTTAAATTTGTAAAATAAATCGGTTTTTAAAACTGTGCGCCTCTCGGGTGCATGTTTATCTTTTCAGTACTAAAAAATAAGATTATCTTTCTAGGGTTAATATAAAATGGAGTTACCACTTTGAAGCGCTCACGAAAAAACTGCGACAGTCTGCATATGCTTTATATACCACATGGGTACTTTCTACCCAGCATCAGTCCTACGATAATGCTATCTTGGTCTGGCTGAGCCTTACGATACGGCCACCACTACGGCAGCGACAGATTGATGTGAATCCGCATTTTAGGAATGATAGCAGTGCTCTAAGATTCCTACTAAACAAGCGTAAAACACACGGCGAAGACCAAGCACTAAAGCCAATACAGAGGTCTCAAGTGAGGTAAACCAACCATAAAATTACCACGTTATTGACTGACTTGTTTCTGAACCGAAGAATAAGATTCTATGTGGGTTCATGGCTATTTTTCGGGTCACGCGATATATTCCAAATACTCACCCCAATTATGCAAGTCGTATTTGCGAGTTACATACGAACATAGTCGTATTTTCTTTTTATGGAAGTCGTGTCACTACGAACATACTCGTACGCTAATGACTTTTTAGCTGTCAACAGAATCGGATGCCATGGCGTACGACTTTCGGCTTGTATCAGCTATTATGCAAGTCGTATTTAGTCGTATTTTCAACGTTTTTAGTGGTATTGGCTTCGGATACGATTTTTCAAGTGACTCTACATGGAATTAAAAAAAACATGGAAAATAAACAATTGTAAGCTCTTGAATGGAAACGATTAACGGCCGATTTCTTGACAGAGTACTAGCCCTAATACTGGGGTTTAGACCAAATGCTATTACTCAAATCGGTACTAAGTCATTTCTTCAGCAGGTACTAATTGCCTAGCTCCCTGAATTTGGTACCGAGTACTAGCTAATACCTACTCGGTACCAGCTGGACCCTTAAAATTGCCGGACTAGTAGCGTTAATACCTGAAAAAGTCAATTTCATTTCTGCACGATAAAAATAGTACCTACTCGATTTTGATATTTTCTTGACTGCATTCAATAATTTGTTAATTAATTTATTGTATTTTGTGTACATTGATAAAATGGATTTAATTTTTGGCGGTGAAAATTTATTTCGCGATTTCGATGACGTCGATAATGCTGAAGGAAACGAAGTTCGTGGATTCAAACCGCCGCATCTACCACGCCACAACGGAGTACAGTAAATAATTAGGACGATGTACATTTTTTTCCGGTATTTTCGGTTGTCGAAAACTACACTTCACTTCGTTCTCCAATTGGTAGTGGACAGATTGCAGCACCCACAGCCACGGTAAAAAAAATTAATTCTATGTGTTTCCAGTCGATTTCCAGTTTTGGCATATGGTATGCGTATGAAGACTAGCACAGCGCAGAAAATAATAACAGCATGCGCGATTCTGCACATTATATGCATCGATACCAAGGAATCACAGCCACCAGAAAACGGAGAAGAGGAAGATCGTTTGCGCCGCATCATATCGAATGGACAAATATGTTAAGTGTCGATGAAATAACAGAGCCATCCAATGGAAACAGAAAATCGACAGCGTACAGCAAGAGAGCAAATTCTTTTGCAACTACGATAATAAAAAACTACTTACTTCAATTCGATTCCTCAGGTGAGAATGCTTCGCATTCCACCGAATCCAAAACCTCTGCATGTGTTTCAATACTGCATCTAATGTAATCGCATTCGACACTGCATCTGATGGGTTTGTATTCGATGGCATACTGTCCCAGTCATACGATGCCAAACCGGAAAGAAGATGGCCATAATATGGATAAAGCTCCAATATAGCGCTGTATATTTTCATTTATGGCACAGACGACGAACCACCACCTGTTTGCTTTGGATTGCTTCTTTCGAGAAAAATTTAATTTCACAAGTCAATGTAGTGTCAAAATCGATTTTATACCAGTTTAGACGTGTAAGGTTGCTAATACGGCTAAGTGAACCTAGTACCGGTACTAGCAATGTGAAGAAATGCAAAAGTACACTGGTCCCTCGCTTTGCGTGACTTCTTTTTGCGCGGTTTCACCTTTGCGCGAAACGCATTTGTCTACCAAAATCCGATGTGCCGAACGCAACCCGCTAAATTACATTAAATTCATACTTCGCTTTGCGCGGTTTCGCTTTGCGCGATTTCGCATCGCGCGAGACTTTTCATTCCCCTAGCCCCCCGCCGCAAAGCGAGGGACCAGTGTACTAGCTTTTCGTTGATACCGAGTACTAGAGATAGCTCCAGAGCTAGCTGGTTCGGGTATTAGACAGACTTAGTACTAATGTGAAGAAATCGGCCGTAAATGTTTTTCGAAATTATTTTACTACTTAAATTACTTTTATTTTCTAAAAAAACCTAAAAACAGCAAGAAATTCGAAGCGTTGGTATATGCTATGGAGAATAATGTGGACATCATAAAAGATAGACAAATGATTGTCAACAGAATAGTTTTATAAAACTGCTATGGTTTTGTAATTTAACTTTCGAAAAATAATACATATTATGCATGTACATACAATGAATTTCGACAGACTTATTGCGTTTCAACTATCTCTTATCAATCTGTGAATATAATTTCTTTTAACCTTTAAATAGGTAGGTGAGTAATAGTAACGTAAGTGGGTAGGTGGGGTGCTGACAATACCCCATCATGATTTCATTTTCTTAAGCTTATCTTTCCTCTGGTAAGGGGTTCTATGATGGAATTGTTATTATAATATCGCTTTGTGGTAGAACAATGTTAAAAGAATTAACTTTAAGACCCCTTTATAGAGTTTTTAGTCGTCCTTTCCAAAATAGTGCTTTCCGTATTAATTTTTGAATCAATTGTTTGTTTTTCGCCATCATCCGTATCAATTAAGTCCGGCTCTTCACTTGAATCTTCACTTATATAGTGTCAATAACAGTTGAATGCGTTCCTAATCTTTTTCAAATGACATTTTCAAATTACCTAAACAAATCCACCCAGTAAAAAAAAATTACACAACTGGGTAGGTGGGGTGTTGACAGCACACTTGCTGCTTGAAGAGTCTGTCACGGCTTACTTGTGCAACCAAACTTTTTTAAAACCATCTGAATCTGTATAATAGAAAAAAAACAGGAAGGTACTGTACCGACATAGGGTGTTGTCAGTCGCAAAGTATAATATTTTTGAAAAATAAGTGCTTGGGGTTATTGTCAGCACCCCACCTACCCAGTTAAGGGTTAAGGATATTCTTTCATGTGCTCGTTAAAGAATCAATTTATTGAGTGTGTGGTGACATCTTTCGGGAGCAGGTGTAATTAGACATCCTCTTGAGCTCGCCGGCAAGGAAACTAGCACTGACAGAAAAAAGTTCATTTTAAAGTGCGATGCAATGCGCTTCTGATACGCAGCAACTTAGGGAGTCGTATTCAACGCATACGACAAACAAACTCGAAGTGAAATACGAGGTACGACTCGCATAATTGGGGTGACTATTTTAACAAAGGTCCAAAAAGTTAAAACTTAACGCAGTTTAGCTCTCACTTTTCTAGAACATTTCCAAAGTTGTTCCAAAGTTCGCTACAGTTTGCTAAATTATTCACATATTTCTAAGCGCAATTCAATTTTGCTCTGAGTACATAATCTGCTTTTAGCTTTGAAAAATAACTTGGGAAAATTCTTCGTATTTGCGTGCTTTTTCAATTTTCTCACTTTTTGTACTTTATTCCACTTTACTTTGATTGTTTTAAAAACAAAACAGATCTTAAATTTCCTCGTAGAAGAGAGAAGAACAATTGACAAAATGGAAAGACCACAAAGTTTCAAAGGCATACAATATGAACCATATTCCATTATAGCACCTGCCGATGGCACACATACATATGTATATTACCTGCGTATTCTAACCTAATCCAAATTGACCTTCCGAG
The DNA here is from genome assembly GCA_949775065.1 of Brachyopa scutellaris. Lineage (NCBI taxonomy): Eukaryota > Metazoa > Arthropoda > Insecta > Diptera > Syrphidae > Brachyopa > Brachyopa scutellaris. The sequence goes on along the minus strand of OX459112.1, from coordinate 61,807,440 downwards.
AAAAAATGTTCCAGCCACTCGTATATGTACAGTACATGAGTAGGTCATAGCTGCCATATATGTATGTATGTATAAGCTTACAGCGTTGCTACTGCCTAAGGAGTTCAGAGCTTATTTCAAAAGAAGGCATCCTGCATAAGCATACATGATGGTTTGGCAACTTAAGAATATCCTGAGCATGATTTATCAAAAACATCCTGCGGAAGCCAAAGAAAAAAAAGTGCTGAGATGTGTTCGTTCGTGTTCTTTTTTTCTATGATGAATTGGCCATCTGTTATTATTGTCCTTAGTTCCCCCAAAGATGAGATTTCGGCTGTCGGGTTCTCGGCCCATTACTTTGGTTATTGTTTTCCATTAAAATATTACCCCAGGTTCGATATTTGAATTTCATTTGCATTGCTTTTGGAAAACACAGAAAATTCGCCATCAAATGATTTATGCATCATTTCCTGAGGATTTAATTCAAAAATGAATCTCTTGAATGTCCACCCGAAAATGTACATCTAGAAAAATAATAACAACGGCAGCAAAAATATTGTATCTCATTTGGAAAACATGAATTTATCTGAATATCAATACAAGCATCAGGTGCGGTTAAATGGGATGCGCAAATCGGGCAGTTAGTTAGGGTGGGTGCTATTCTGTTTTGTGGGGCGCCACCATACAAAAGCCGAAAACGTCTTCTCTACTCTGAGTCTAGTGGGAATATTCCATGGGAAAATTGTATTTTAATAAATTAAGAAAAAAGTCGGAGAGTGAGTTATTTTTACGTATGTAATAGATTTATGTTGATAGATTTATGATACAAAAAACTAAAAATAAAGTATATACGAGAAATTTACGCATGTACATCAGATTTCATTCCTCTTTTCGTTATTCGTTGAATTCTATTAAATGTGTGTCTGTATAATGTACACAAAATAAATTTTTCCCAATGTAGTGAAAGTAAAGAACACTGTGTAGGAAATCATCAGGATTGTTTTATGTGCATAAAATTATTGGTTTAAGTATAAGCTCAATGGTTGCAGCCGAAGCTAATTTTTGTGGCATATTATTAGGAGCAACCATTCAATTTTTACTCTCCCACATACAAATTTCCCTTAACGTATTCGCTTTTATGTGATTGTGGTAGGGCTACGTCATTTCTGGATATGTTAACAGTTGGGTGAATAAAATTACACAAAAATGAATAACAAAAAAAAACCGTCCAACGTAGTGCAGTCCTGATAATTTTGGTTCAATTAACACTTTATTCTCAATGTTTGTGATTTTTTTCAGATTTTTCTGAGCTATAACTTTGGAGCTAAGGTAGAGGACAGCAATTCTTTAAGGTTTTTTTCGAAAAGTGTTAAGAAAAAAGTAACACAAAAAAAAATTTCATACATTTTTGAATTCGGGGTTTAACAAGCTTTCATTTGACATCCCACACGATGACCTCGAAATGGTTTTTTTAACTTCCCATTTAACCCCCAAAACTAGCCTCACAAAGTCGAAATGCAACTTTTTATGATTAGGGCTATGTTTGGTCCACTAGCTGCTACAACTGTTCTAAATTTCAATAGTCTCCGAGAAAAACACCAGTGACAGGCAGACAGATAGACACTGAATTGATTCTATTAGTGTTCCGTTTTTGGTTATACGGATCATTAAAAAAACAAATATGTCAGCAGATGTCAATACTTCGACTTGACTGTTGACCTCAAATCAAGAACTAGACACGTTTTACTTGTCGGCATTGCATAAATTATAAGCCTCGCCCCAAAACTTCAGAATTATGTATTAATTCATGTTAACATGAATAATAAATATAATGAATAACAGAGCAGACTGTTGATGTTTCAGTATTTTCAAAGTTGCAGTAGGTCCTGGGTTTTCGGAATTTAATTAAATTTTTCCCAGAGCCCCAAAACCCTCATAGCGGCCGAGTTTTAAATTGGGAACTGCCAGCCATATCATCGGTACAAAAAAAAAAAAAAAAACACTCAAAATCACAGAGAACAGAAAAAATGTTTAATTTATTTCCACCTTATCATACTCGTAAAGGACACGTATTGGTTTGAAGTACACAAATCTTCGATGAGTTTTGAAGTGTCGTGTTGAGTCTTTTTTTGTTTGTTTTTAATTCTTAGTTCAGTTCAAACCGAGTTCAAAGGACTAGAGGTACTTATGCACCGTTTTATAAAAAAAGCCTTCTAAACAAGTAAGGTCGTGAAGGAGAAGACACAAACGCTGTCTTGGGAGCTAAACGTGGTGGTGCTTCAAAGTTTTGGGAAAAGCGTCCAATTGCTGGATTCTTATTCAAGAGATAACAATAAAAGGCATCTTTCAACCACGTTCTATGTTTCCTAAATCTATGTATGCATTCCGGCTGACCATTGACCATAAAACCGTTTTCCCAAACCTCCTCATACTCAAAATAGTCAGATTATTTTTTTAATTGGAAGGTTTCAGCTGTCAGTAAATGTCTTCTCATGGAGAGGCACTTCAATTAAGCTGGGCTAATGGAAAAATTAGCCCCTTTTCTTGTTGATGGAAATATGTACTGTACCTGTACAACTTAAGGTTTAAAAATTTTTATGTTAGAGGAAAGTAGGCCAGAAGGAGGAGCCGCCACACCCTTCGTGGGTTCTGAGCTCTTTTGTGGCATAGGGGAATATACCATAAAGATTGAACTCCGATCACTGAAGAAGGCAAACAGAACTAAGTCCTGGACAGAAACTTAGGGCCTAAGACAGGCGAAGAAACGTTTGGGTAATTAGAACCTGAAAAGGCTCAAAGCTGCATTTGCTGGACAAAAACAAACTCCGCATCCTGATTGCGTTCCTCACGGGGCATTGTAAATTTAAGGCTTAGGCCATGCAATGAGCGGCATTAAGCTGAGCGACATGGCCTTAGCCTACTAAGGGACATTTCAGGAAGCTTGGTCTATCAGATGAAGACTCGTGCAGATTTTACAATAAGTCCAGTGAAACTCCACAACACATACTGGTGGAATGTGGGGCATTAACTCAGAAAAGATTCAAGCACTTGGTCTACCACTCATAGCACCCTATCTCCTACTGCGATTGCTCAGGGAAATTGGTCTGGATGAGGTCCTGTGACCTATGGAATTCTCACCTGGGCTAGATGTAAGCAAAGCTCTCTGCTCTCTCCGACCTATTCCAATAGGAATAATGACGGGAGGGATGTGATCAGGATCACGAGAAGTAGCTTGTACTTTTTGCCGTAAGATGCCACTAGGTGCCAGTAGATAGCCATTTCATTTGTTGACCGTGAACGGTTGTAGGGTTTCTACATGCAAGATTTCTCGCACTGGCACACTAGTAATTATTAAATAAATAAATAAAATATTCGATGCTTAGTTATGCCCGATAAATAAATAAATAAAACGATAAACACTGTAAAATTAAAATAAGGAAAATAAAGACACCATCTTGCGAAAAAATTGACAAAATCGTGCAACAAATTAGAAAACTCGTTCGCAGAAGTCTGCTTTCTTTTTGACGGCTCACCATTTTGACAGCCATAGTGTTATAAGTTTTACCAGCTCGCTCTCTATATTAGAGAAGGTAGAAAAAGAAAAAACCATACGAAAGCCCCATTACTGAGCATATACGCATCGACTACTTTATTTGCTATAACTCCTCTTAATTTGTTCTGCTCTATATGTAGATACAGACGATGGCAGGAGAAGGAAATAAATAAAATGAAATACAAAAAATGGAAAATAAATAAACATAAGCTTAACAGGGGAAGAAAACAAACTCACTGCTCGTATTTAATACCCGCCGATGTAGTACGTATGAATTTATGTATACATTTTATATAAACATAAGCAACAATCCGCTCCCCTGTCATCCCTCATTGAAAATAACTTGAAAACGCATGAATAAATAAATCAGTTTAAAGGAAACGAACAAGAGGATGACGTGACGACGATGAGGAGAGAGAGAAAAAAAAGCAATACGCCTTGTTATTCGCTCTAGCTTTAACAACCCCCCCACCTACCACCCTCCTACAAGGGGATGATGATGGAATACGCTCTTTTGTTGGCTACTCTCCTGTGTACACCTTAATTGAAAATTATTCCGCTTTTAGATGATGACAACGATGATAATGATGATGGCGCGCGGTGGCGATGATAATCAATAAATCAGTGATCCAGAAAAGATACACACTCGTATGTTTGTATGTAGTTGCAGCTTTAAGTACAACCGCGCGGCACATGCTGCGTTGGAAAATTTTTAAATTCATAGCAGGACACAAGATGGAGAATTTTTGTTTCTCATTTAGAGATATTTATGTGACACGTGGTTGACATTTCAGTTCTTACAATAAGATGGCGTATTTAAAAGACAGCTGTGGCGGAATAGGTGCTGAATAAAGGATCTTACATCTAAATATTAAATACGTTGGACGACGGAGTGCGCGATTCGATTGAGAAACTGAAATGCTTAAACTTGCTGAAATCAGTAGGATCATTTTTGAACTTATGCGGATCAAAAACGTCTGGTTCCCAGACTGAGAACTTTTGCAGCACATATCAAATGTCCTAAGTTGCATAGAAAGAGATAAAAGAAAGAGAAAGAGGCCTTAACTTTAAATAAGAAAAGACTCATCTTTTGCGGTTCTTGTTGATAAGGAAAATCTTCAGCAAAACGAATTTTATTAATACCGCTTAACAGTAAAGCAGTGTTAATTCACAACATAAATAAGGAGAGACTGAAAACGATTCCTGTATGATTCGTATGTGCGGACGCGCCATCTGTTGGTTATTTTTAAAAGAAAGTTTTTTGATTTATTGAAAAGAGTACACTTCATAATAACTTATGGAATTTCCATATCATATCAGTATATCATCCTGTCAACTCAATTTTTCGACAATTCTTGTCTCTATTTCACGAATTAGCGCGATCAATATTGTGGTTATACCTAGTAGTCGCCGTGGCCGTGGTGGTTAGTGCGTTGGACTACTACGCATGCTTCCCGGGTTCAATCCCAGCAAAAAGATCTGACAAGCAATCAAAGAGTATCATTTGTTATGAGAAGCTTCTCAACTCACCGTTCGGAGTCGGCAAAAAACTGTAGGTCCCTTCCATTTCGTGGAAAAAATAACACGCACACACAAATGGTTGCAAGAAGCTAGGCTTGGTTCTTTATAGGACTGCTGACGCCATATATTTAATATTGTGGCTTAGTGCCTGAAAAGTTTCTAGATTGTCAGTTTAACATCGATTCCTCCAATAAAATGTAATTGTATGTGGCGCTTGTATTCCTGAGTCATTTGTATAATACCTTGAAAGGGAACAACCCGGGGTCTTTACGCATCGTTCTCATCAGGCTAGTGAGGCTAATGTTTAGTTGCTCATATCTGTGGTCAGTTGGGATTCCACGGGCAAATACGGGAATAACTTGCGTAATCAATAAGCATGCTAATCCCAAGAACTTTCATCACAAAATTGTGTACAGCAGGTACGGTTGATGCATTATTTCGACCTAAATTTCTTTTGGAAATTAATACAGCGCTCAATTTGGAAACACATTTTCAACCACCCCTATTCTGGAACCCGTCGGATCTGAGATTCACTTCACTAGTTAGATCCAGCGCTGCCGAATGTGATACTATAGTTTCCTTTCGATACTATTTCAGAGCTGGTGATACTGTTATACCCAAAGCTTAATAATGATACTGTGAATCAAAAACAAAAATAAAATGTGCTTTTATTGCACAATCCTAATTCAATAAATAAATGGCACATCCCTTATTCCGAACTGCACAAGTACATTTTGCTCGCTCTATTGCCTTGGTGTATTGGCACTCAACGTTCGCAGCGCTTTGCTTCTTTACCAAAATGGGAAGAAGCTATGAATCAACTTAATTAAAACGACAAAGCACATGGCTTTGCTTGCATCGCTGGGAGAAAGACAGAGACAATTATTTGAAGCATCCGAAAAGGGAACAAAAACAAGGTTAGGAAGGATAAAGCTTTTAGTATCTTTGTCGTGTTCTATTGGAACTTCTGTTACACAGCCCATAAACGTAGATAATATTTGCGTATTTTTGGTTTGTAAAAGATTCAATTTCAAACACCGCTTCATTAAACTCATGAATTGAATTTTGTTTTCTAATCTTTTACACAATTTTTCTTAGGTAAATTTTACAACTAGGCCTACACATACTCAAACCTAACTCTTTCTGAGATTTTAAAGAATTATATGGAAATTACGGTTTCGACGGGTATTCTAATAAATGAGCATGCTTTAAAACCTTCGTACATACTTATCATAGATTTCAGCATACTTATCATAGATTGTTTTTTGTAACAACTATTACGTTAATAGGAAAAAAAATAATAAAACGGTATGCTTATTACGCATTTTTTGTTGAAAAGCGATCTGAAAGTCAAAAATTTAAAGATAAAATATCTACAAAGCCAAAAAAGCTATCAATTTTATTTGAACGCAGTTAAAAGAGTACATATTAGCTATGTAGTTTTTTTTTTTTCTAAAGTTGAAGCTCTTTATAGGGGAGATATTTGCGTTAATATGGTATGGGGCAAGGTAGGCATTTTCTAAAATTGTTCGATTGGAGATAGACCCTTGCTGTAGAACGATTATTTTCTTAGACTATACCCAACAATAATTTCCCAAAGTCTAAACATTTACTTGGAAACACCCTGTATATATTTTTTTTTGAAAAACGAAAATGTGTGTATTATTTTATGATACCCTTCGGTTGAAAGTGATACCCAAAAATTTCAAATTCTGATACTCTTGAAAATTGGAAAACGACAGCACTGGTTAGATCCACGTGAACGTGTTCACTGTATCACAGAATCCGTCGGACGAACTGTCTTACCGACACGTCAGTTTATTCTTTCGAACACAGCTGTCTGCCATTGTTGAAAGGAATTTTTTTTTTTATTTGTAAATAATAGGTTAGATTAACAAAAATTGATACTGTGACTCTATTTTTTGATCAAAATAAGAAAATTTCTGCAACAGAAGAACTGGTGTGAATTTAAGACCAAACACTGAGGATGAACCGAATTTCGAGCCAAACAAACACAAATAAGAACAACACATACGAGAATAAATCATGAGAACTTTGTAGTCCAACTCATTTGTTTTTTTTTTTTTTTTTTAAAAAAAAAATCTACACATAAATAAATAAAAATAAAACTTCATTTGTTTTAAAACATTGTGCAATAAAAAAAAAATAATCAAAATTAAGAGCCTTGTTCATCACAATTTAATCATTCATGTATACCACATAACAACCAGATCCGCACTGAAGTGGTTGCGGATGTTAAATGTATGGGGAGATTCGAACCGGTCGTTTTGAATAATCAAGTGAATCTCATTCATATTACCGACAAGTGAACGATTCCCTTCGAACAGATTCGATAATAGGAAATTTCGAATTTCCGTGGAGGATTCCCGCCGACGGATTCCAGAATAGGGGTGCACATTACCTAACACTGTTCGAGCTAAGTCGATTCATTTCGTACCACAGGGATATGATTCTGTGTTTCAGTGAATTTTTTGAGTGCGAAAGAGATGTCAAAATAGCATGTCAAATAGAATGATAGGTACCAGCAAATGGCCCACTCTATACTTCAGCTAAATAGACACACTTTCCTGGCCGCGTATACATTAAGGGATCTGGATGCTCAGAAATTATTGTATTTGTCTTTTAACATGTTTATGATATTAATGTCGGAGTAGGTCTAGTCGAGCGATAAAATGCCATCTTAAGCCCTACAGAAACAAGGGCAGACTGAACCTTTCAGTTGTAACTATTCTTTTAGAAGATACTTTCCTTATCTCCTACCAATGTGGTGTCTCGGGCAGAACTATATTTCAGTGAAACCAAAAATTGTGACTCTTAATAGTCTTTTCGATGTAACCTCTGTCTACGGCATCACATTTAAAGTCTCAAGACTAATAGCATTATGTCCCTCCAGAGACGGATCTTTCTCCAACATCTAGACAATGTGACGTGGACACCAAATCATAGGCAATCCAATCCAAATTAGTAGTTGGTATGACTTTTGAACTCCAGTGCTTCGAAAACCGATAAATCCTTGTCTCATCCTTAGGATTTTCTAATATCGAATGTAGCCAGGGAAGCTTTGAAAGACGTTAGAATATGTCACCATGGCAATTGATTGCTCATGTCCTTCAGCGAAAAGAAACAAAACCAGAAAAAATACATTCTGTGAGTGCGTCATTCTATCAGCATTCTGTCCATATGTTGAGATAAGTTACCATGATATCCTACAATCGTAAACAAGAATAACCTGTTGTCCTATATCGAGGAATACAAATACCACTGAGTTGTTATTGATAGACACTTCATATGGCACTAGCTGACCCACCGGGCTTCGCCTGTGTACGTAAACATACAGGTTACTCGCATGGCAGATAATTGATCTGGTAACCTGGCTTAAGACAGAAATGATAGCCGCCAATTTATTTTTTTTATGTTTCCCAAAACATGGGCACCGTAGCGCAAGTGGTTAGTGCGTCGGAATACTGTGCCAGCGGTCTTGAGTTCGAATCCCGCCGCAAACACCTAAAAGTTTTTTCACAGTGCCCATTTCGTTCGAATGTCTGACAAGCATCAAAGAGTATCATTTGTCACGATTGAGCTTCTCAACTCGCCATTCGGAGTCGGCAAGAAACTGTAGGTCCCTTCCATTCGTGTAAAAATATAACACGCACACACAAATGGCTGCGAGAAGCAGGCCCAGGTTCACCTCGAGCTGTAACGCCAACTAAGTAAGTAAGTAAGTAAGTTTCCTAAAACAAAAAGAAAAAGCCTATAGCCCTTCGGGATAGCGTAGCTTTCTAAAGGGTGATTTTTTAAGAGGTTGAGAACTTTTTTTTAAAAAAAAACACAAAAAATTCGAAAAAATGAATGAAATATTTATTTGAATCGATAGTTTGAACCTTACAATTTAATGTTTAAAGATAATTTCATGCAAATGTTGACCGCGGCTGCGTCTCAGGTAGCCCATCCGCTGAGTCCAATTTTGGCATACTCTTTCACACATATCGGCCGGTATCTCACGAATGAATGCATGGATGTTGGCTTCCAGTGCGTCAATCGAAGCGGGCTTGTCCCTATAGACATTAGCCTTGACATACCCCCACAAAAAATAATCTAATGGTGTCAAATCGCACGATCTAGGCGGCCAATTGACCGGCCCGAAACGTGAAATTAACTGTTCACCAAACTCGCCTCGCAATTGCGCCATTGTTTCGCGTGCTGTGTGGCATGTGGCACCGTCTTGTTGAAACCACATATCATGCAAGTCAAGAACTTCCATTTCGGGCAAAAAAAAGTGCTGTAACAAAGGCCTAACTGCTGGGAACGGCGCCGAATCGACATTTCGCGGTCTTCTGTCACACTAGCTGATACGGCCGCAATATTTTCTTCACTACGCACAGTACGTAAACGTGTTGGTGGTTTAATGTCCAACAAAGTAAATTTGGTGCGAAATTTGGTCACAATCTTCCGAATAGACTGCTCAGAAGGTCGAGAATGCCGATCATAAAATGGAAGCAGCGCGCGATGAACATTTCGAACCGAGCACGAATTTTGATAGTAAAATTCAATAATTTGCAAGCGTTGTTCATTTGTAAGACGATCCATGGTTAAATTGCAAACCAAACTGAAGCTGTTTGACAGTGACACAAGGTACTAAACACACGTCAGCTGTCAAAACCAGTGTTGCCAAAACCAAACCAGCTAATAAATCACCCTTTATTAGTGAAAGAATTTTTCAAATCGGTTCAGTAGATCCAGAGATTACCCCTTATATACAAACTGTTCCTCTTTATAGTAATAGTATAGATAATATAGCGCAACGTGAACCCAAAATAATGTTGACATTCATCTAATGTTACCCCCCCTTCCTTTGATTTTAATTATAAAGAAGAATTTATCACAACATCTACTGCACTTAATCCGACAGGACATTCACTTTCACTGCTTAGTTTCTTTGATAGGGAAATTAATTTACATTGTAATCTATTTCACTTCTAATGATGCCAGTTGCCAGCAATAATTACGTTAGTCCTATCGACACAATAAAACCAAAAAGCAAATATTGACGTTGAACACGGTCCTTTGATAGAGAATCGATTTTCACCGCACTGCAGGTGGCAAAAGCACATACAGAAAAAAGTGCATAGTTCCGGTCTTTTATCCTTAATAGGTACTTCCGTTTGACATATACTATCACCGACCAACACTCAAACGTTCGACTTTTCATTGGCCTGGCCATTTCCAGTGTGTACATAGATTTCTATTTTTAGCACTCATCAAACCCCGACTAGAATTATATTTGGCACGACATATGTACAGTAGTCGACATGAATTTAGCACACACATTATTTTATTTTTCTGCGGTTTGTATTATATGTTTTCATGTTTTTATTGTATACATATATATTTATTAATGACATTATTTATTAATGACATTCCCAACTTATTTCAAAATTCTAAGTGCCTTATGTATGCGGATGATTTGAAAGTATTTCGATGTATAAAAACTGAACAGGATTGCTTGTTATTACAAGAAGATCTTGAGAGATTGTCAAATTGGTGTTTGATTAACTCCTTACACCTTAATATTGCAAAATGTCAAAGTTTAATGTTTTGTCGAAATCGTTCATCAATTAATTTCACTTATAAAATGAGCAATACATCTCTTTCAATAGTAACCTTAAAGAAGACCTTGGGGTAATTTTTGACCAAAAACTTGATTTCTTAAAGCATATTGACTTTTTAGTCGCCAAAGGTAATTCCATATTGGGGTTTATCTTGCGCAATTCAAAGGAGTTCTGTGATCCACATACTTTGGAGTGTCGGTTTTTTCGTTTTTCGTTTTTTCGTTTGTTACTATTTGGAGCCTTTTGAATGAGGTTCACTCTTTTAGAATCGAGAAAATCCAAAAACGTTTTACTAGGGTATTAGTGAAAAGGCTTCACTGGGACATTGTTATGCCTCCCTATGCAATAAGGTGCAAATTATTTGAAATCCCGCCTCTTAACATTCGAAGAAAGATCTCTGAGGCTATGTTCATTCGTGATGTATTGGCAAATCATATTGATTGCTCCGATATTTTGGCCTTAATTAATTTCAATGTTCCTGCGATGATGCTTAGAAACCGATTGTTTTTTAAGATTCCATTCCACAGAACAAATTATGCTGCCAATGAACCATTGTCTAGGTGCTTAAGCGAAACCAATTCCGTTTGCGATATGATCGATTTTAGTCTAAGTAGAGTTTCATTTAAAACTGTAACTGGGGGGAATCCAATTATAATAAAAAGACGTCGGCTTCAAAATTATTATTCCTCTTTATTGATTTCTTTAAACTTTAAATTATTAAATCAATGCTCATAGGCAATATTTGAAAATTTAGTCCAACTTGCGTTTTCAAAGAGCCGGGTGACCAATAGGTTGTTCAACCCGTCTGCAATAAAATAATCGCTTACAATCGTGTAAGCTCCAAAATACTTCGTATGCATACTAAGCTTATTCACTGACTGCGCTGAGCTCTCGTTCGTGCCGCCCTTTTATACACAGAACTGTAACGGTCTGTTACTTCTAATCTGTTTTCTACATTTCTTCACTCAGTTCTGTGTGTTAAAAGACTGCACGTTGCAATGAGGTAGCACATTTCAAATTTAAATAGAAAAAGTGTTTTGTACATTTGTTATAATGAATGCAATTAAATTGAAAGAAAACATTAAAGTAATTCAATTGATTTTACGTTAAATTAATAAATAAATGTATGTATGTATGTGAAATTATGCAAATATATGTATGTATAGCGTGTAAAGCTTTTAAGTTAATTTATAAACATATGTATGTACGTTTTTTTTAAGTTAAGGCAAAGGTATGTACATGTGAATTAAAATATTTACGGAATGAGATTTAGGGTGGTGTCTGTTGACACATTTCATACAGGCGTTACAAAACTAATTTCCTATTAATTTTAAGTATCATTAATGGTGGCAATGCTTAACATTCTTTCCTTTTCTTTTATACTTACATATTTATTATTTTTATATTTATCAGGTAATCACTAAAGCATTGTAACTTTTTTGATGAAATAAACTAAACTAAACTAAACTAAACGATAAACTTCACATTACGCATACGGCAGCGTTCCCTCCCTTGTCGTTAGGCAAAGTTCTCATTGCGGTAGAAAATGGTACTCAAATGTGTCTGAAGGTAGTACGCAATAATGTACCTAAATCAGCTTGATGGTATTTTTCAATTTGAATCGGAAATTATACATTTTCAAATATTTGTTTTATTTGAACACACATTTTTTATTCATTAAAAAAATATAACAAAGAAAAAGAAATTTCTTGTCCTGAAAAGATAAAGTCCCATATAATATGTCTTTGCCTTTCGTACGTTTTTGCACAGGCTTCAGATCGTCCCCATTTTTATCATCCATCTCATTTTCTAAGTCTTTATAAAAATATGCTGAAGCTTTCATTGAAGGCTGCATTTTATTTTCTTTTGGTGCAATTGCATCTTCTTCTGCGTCTACTACACTATAGGCAATTACACACAAATAATTAAATTGTACTAGAAAAACTACCAAATTACAAAACCGACTTATATTTTACGTTTAACCACAAATTTATCCGTTTTAAATGTTTCCCTATACAAAATATACTTTATTTGTTGACAAATATCAACCAAGTAGCAGTTGAATGATAATAAAAGTTAAGTATGTAACATCAAAGTACATATGTTCAGTTCAGATTCACTACACAGTTGTTCAGGAAAGCAATTGAGAAAAAGAGGTGTATCCTGCGCGAGAATTTGAATTGGAACGTGTAGGCATCTTGTAGTTTAATGTCGATTTCGATTGGGCAAAAAAGCACTTTTTTTTTATCTCGAGCAATTTTTATCGCTCTAGTACAATTTTCATTTTCCAACCGACCAAAAAAGCACTTTTTTTTGCTCTAGATCAATTGTTGTGAATCTCGGATTCAGCTCGAGATTTACACCTACTTGCACTAACACCAGCAGATTTTATATGAAATGTCAACGCAGTACATCAAAATAAATTTCAATCAACAAAAATATTTATCAGAAACTGCGTAGAATATTTAGAAAATATAAAGAAAGTGTCTTAAAATTGTATTTATTATTTTTCTTTTTCTTATTTATTTTCTTTTACGAACAATATGTGAAATGTCACAATAATACAATTGCAGAAAAACAGATCAATCTCGTTTGTTTTCCAACCAGCACGAAAAATATGAGATCTGAGAGCAAAATCTGAAAAGACCAATCGAAAACGACATAAGTCTGTTGTTACAAATTTTTTTAGAAAAATAAGAAATGAGTTATTAATATGAATTTATAAAAAGTAGTACGCGGTAGATCCAAAGTAGTACCGTACTCAGTTAGCAAAAATGTACTCAAAAACTTCAAAACACTACAATTGTAGCACGGGAGGGAACGCTGATACGGGTATGCGATTAGGATTTCGTAACGATTCCTCAAATTTCACTGTTTTGGGAAAAGAAATAATTATTCATAGACCAGCTTATTTTGTCTTGATCAGGCTAGTAATAAAGGCAACAAACTTTAAAGAAGCTTAAACTTAAAAATCAGAAAATGTTAATAAATACAATAGCTGAGGAAACAAGTGACGTGTGCTTAATTCGTGTCTGCTACTGTATTTGTAAATAATGAAATAAATTTGTTTGGCTCGCCTAGGTCTATACGAATGTGCGTTGCACAGTTTCGCCCCAACCACGCTGTGTGAAATGTAAAACATATGTATATACACGAACGCGTACCCACAGAAAGAGTGGTGGTGTTGGTATTACACACATATATTTGGGTAAGCAAATATGTTACTGACAGCTACGAGAATGTACAAACAATTTACTACGTGCAGAGGGGCTCGATTGGAGTTCGACGCCTGATAATTGGTTTCTTTTCGCCGTTATTCGGTGATTGACTTGCTGGAGTACACAATTGTATTTCCGATTTCCGGTAAGGAAATGTAACCACTGTGTGAACTATTTTGTGGCAAATGACTAATTAACTTGAACGCATCAGAACGTAACCCACACCCAGGCTAACGCCATGTTAAGTTCTACATACGGGAGTTTTTGGGCTCATTTAAGCTTCAAAACCTCAATCAGTGGCCGGTAGTTTTCGGGTGAGGAATTCCAGTTGATAAATGACTGGCCTCCGGAAGTTCGTTGAACAAGAGCAACAGGAAATTAGTTTTATTCAAGATTAATAACGGGTTTCAGTCCAGCTAATTGCATATATATTTTGAGGTTATGATTGTTTTGCTTTATTCTTGCAATCAAGAATAACCGGTAGAGGAGCAATGTGAAATGGAATCAAAGTTTAAGGTAAGTGCAATTGAAAAAAGTACGGTTTCGATTGGCAAACTGAACAAGCAAAACGGCAAACTACAACGCAGTTGGTAAACCTCTCTGAAGCAATAAATTCACAATAGATGATGCTTTAATCTGTATTGGTTCTCTTCATTAAAACAACGAATTCACAATAAGTGTATTCGTTGGCACTGAGATCCGAAGCATGCTTTAAGACGCAATATAACATTTACTCTCTTACAATCAGTCTGTTCACAATGGTGGTGGACTTCGACATTAAGTGAGCCTTTGACTTGAGGTGAGTTTCAAGGGTTATTAAATCTGTATGGATGAATTCACAATAGTACCTTATTTTATAGCTCGTCAGCCGAATGGTTACTTAAGGACATTACTTAAGTACCGATGAATTAAGTCACAATGATATCATCATTTGCTTGTTGTACTTGTAGTCAATGCTATTTTACTATCAGAAATGTGAATTTATAGAAATTGATGCGCACGAAATATGTGCATAGAACTAACTAGAACAGCAGAGCAAAGACTACCGTGAATTCACAATAGTAATACTTGAAGATATTAAAATTCGATAGCTTATGTGCTTCCAACTATAACGGAATGCACATGGAAGTGCGGTTTCGTCTTTTTACAGTCTCAATATAAGGCTCTATGGTGATATGGTAACAAAGAGCAGTTTAACCAACTCATGGCAGATCTTATCCGAATCACAATCATTAAGCAAAAATCGCCAAAACTACTAAAAGTGTCATAGAAATACACATTTGGCCGTACAAATATGGTATTATGCACCGGTAATAAGATGCCGACAACCCAATTCGGCACATATGCAAACATGCAATGCTGACCCACTGCGGTGAACACTCAAGTGCCCGCAATAGATGTTAATAGAAAAGGTCACAAAGTATCGATAACAAATGAAAAATATTCTTGCGACCACTTGTATAAACAAATGGGTATAAGAATATGTCGCAGGGTCAGATTACTTTCTTGATCTATAGAGCGTTACGACAAGGAAGGCAAAAGAAAGACTTAATGGGAGGATTGGTAACGATCGGATAGACAGTCTTAATTCAGAGTTCAACTGTTTAAGTTCGCATTTAGTTCTAATAGATAAATCACAAATAAACAAATCACAGAATATATACAACACTAGCCGTATCCCGGTGCGATTCGCTCCACCTATCTTTTCAAAATTTACCCGCGTACATAGGTATTCGGGTATGATAGAAAGGAAGTCCCTAGTAGGAAACAATTACTGCTGTTCTATTTTTCAACTTCAATTTCCATTTTTCCATCTATCCGTCTGTTTGTCTGTCTATCTGTCTATCTGAATGTCTGTCTGTCTGTCTGTCTGTCTGTCTGTCTGTCTGTCTGTATGTCTGTCTGTCTGTCTCTCTGTCTGTCTGTCTATCTGTCTGTCTGTCTGCCTGTTTGTCTATATTCTATATTAAAAAAAACGTACTCTGAAAATGTTACCAAAATCGGTTGGGCAGTTTCCGAGTCTATAAAAGACAAACATACATACATATATAGATTTAATAACTATCGGGTCCAGATTTAATTATACAATTTTCTCTTTTTGGCACTGAACCAACATACATACATATATTGTGAATATTAGCCTTTTCAGTCCATAAATATAGAAGTTAGTAATAACTTGACTCCAGCGCCACCTATCGGGTTCAGATTATAAAATTTTCTCTCTTGGCACTGAACCAACCTACGTTCATATAGTGTGAATATAAGCATTTTTGATCCATAAATATAGAAGTTATTAATAACTTAACTCCAGCGCCACCTGGCGGGATGAAATATACTTTACGTGCTATTCACATACCTTCCAAATATACACAAAAAAAAAACATAAAAATCGGTCGAGACGTTTTGGAGGAGTGCGGCCACAAACACCGTGACACGAGATTTTTATATATTAGACTAGCTGAACCCGGTGCGCTTCGCTCCACCTATCTTTTCAAAATTTGCCCGCGCACTTAGTTATTCGGGTATGATAGAAAGGAAGTACTTAGAAGGATGCAATCACTGCTGTTCTATTTTTCCACTTAATTTTCCAGTTGTTTTTTCTATTTGCCTATGTGTCTGTCTATCTATCTGTCTGTCTGTCTGTCTGTCTATCTGCCTGTCTGTCTTTCTATCTACCTGTCTGTCTGTCTGGCTGCCAGTCTATCTATCTATCTACCTGTCTTTCTGTCTTTCTGCCTGTCTGTCTATTTGTCCGTTTCTTGTTTCTCTGTCTGTCTGTCTGTCTGTCTGTCCGTCCGTCTGTCTGTCTGTCTGTCTATCTATCCATTTGTCCGTCTGTCTGTCTGTTTGTCTGTCTATCTATCTTTATGTCTGTCTGTCTGTCTGTTTGTCTGTCTGTCTGTCTATATATCTATCTGTCTGTCTGTCTGTAAACAGTCGCGTTATTTAATAGGTAAAACACTATTCTATTAATGTACTTCTGGATAGAAATAAGACCCGCAAAATTCAACAAACCTTGTTGAACCACACCAAATGTTCAACATGTGAATGAACAATAGCATAATTTTTCTTTTATTTGGTTGTACTACATTAAATGTTCAATTTTAGTAAGAAACATTTAAAATCTAATAATACTTATTTATACCTTTATCTTTTATCAAAATTAAAGGGGTTTGAATCTGCATCGCTCTTCCAACTTCAAATGTCAAGTATAAATATTTTTAAGAATTTCTGAATTACACAATGATATCTTTAAAGGATTTTATAGCCTTTTGCTTGGTATCGGAAGAGTGTCTGGTAGCTAAATAACTTTAGACTGAGTGGAACATCAGGACAGTATCGTGGATGGGGAAGAATTTTCAATCCCAAATATAAGAGTTTTTGTACTGTTACACGTGAGGTATGGGGTTTAGCATTGCACTGTAATAGTATCATACCATGACATTGCATGCACTACTTATATATGTCTATTTCCTCAGAAAATTTTATGGCGTTTTTCGTTTCTCGTGTTTAATGCAATGTAAATTCAATCAGAAGGTCACCATCAACTTTTTTGTTTCTTTCCCTTAATATAGAATTTGTTAATAACTCGACTCCAGCGCCACCTATCGGGTCCAGATCCTTAGTTTATTCTTATTTTTCCTTCCTCAGGTCCCAAACTATCTCTGTGCCAAATTACATTACAATCGGTTCAGCGGTTTAGCCGTGAAAAGATTTTGTTAACAACTTGACTCCAGCGCTACCAAGCGGGCGGTTTTTCCACCTATGTTGTTCCTCATGTCCCAGATTATCTTCTTGTCAAATAACATTATAATCGGTTCGGCGGTTTGGGAGTGAAAAGGTTTTGTTAATAACTTGACTCCAGCGCCACCTAGCGGGGTTTCATGTCTATGTATGTCCTTCCGCAGGTCCCCGACTATCTCTTTGCCAAATTACTTTACAATCGGTTCAGCTGTTTAGGCGTGAAAAGATTTTGTCAATAACTTGACTCTAGCGCCACCTAGCGGGCGGTTTTTAAGCCTATGTCCTTCCTCAGGTCCCAGACGATCTCCTGGCCAAATAGTATTGCAAAATTGCAATCGGTTCAGCGGCTTAGGCGTGAAAAGTTTTTGTCAATAACTTCACTCCAGCGCCACCTGGCGGGCGGTTTTTACACCTGTGTCCTTCCTCAGGTCGCAGACTATCTCTTTGTCAAATTACATTACAATTGGTTCAGCGGTTTAGGCGTGAAAAGGTTTTGTTAATAACTTGACTCCAGCACCACCTAGCAGGCGGTTTTTAAGCCTATGTCCTTCCGCAGGTCCCAGACGATCTCCTGGCCAAATAGTATTGCAATCGGTTCAGCGGCTTAGGCGTGAAAAGTAAACGCACAAAAATATCAATTCATTTTTATATATATAGATTATGTATGTTTTATAAAACAGTGCTTTTTCTTTACAGTACACGATCGAAAACATCTCTCGAATCGCGAACTCACAATGGTCTTAGAAATTGACATAAAAATCTTGGTCAGTGAAAGAGTTGAGAGTGGAAAATGGATAGAGCCGAAGATACCTGTGTTTGGGTGTTGAGTAAGGTGAGGTAGGAGTGGCTGCCGGTAACGAGTACCAACACACTTAGTCCTATAGAGGCCCATTGTGATACCAAGGATCTTGGAGATATTAAAACCCGCTACTCATGAGAACCATTTTAGGAGCTTTGTATAGAGCGAAAAAGGCCTCCCACGTCTTTTTGTGATAGGTCATCGAGATCGACGAAGAAGTATTCTCCTAGGTGTAGTTTTCTACTATGGGGCTCTATTCCTCTTCTTCGTCTCTGTAACTTCCGCAGTCATTTGAAATGATCCCAAGCCTAGTTTGCATGAGGGCTGTAATGACACTGATAGTCGTACTTAGGTATATGTAGTCTTTTTATGGAAAGAAGGTAGTTAGAGCGGTTAAGATGTAATCCAGGCCATTTCTGTCTGGTGGCAAGGCAGCTAGTTTCACCTTCCCATCTAGAGTTGGTTTTATTGACTGTGTCAAGTTTGAGTGTTAGCTTGTAAGTAGCGAGGGACATTCCTATACTCTTTTTATCGGGTAGAATAGGTATTGCTGTTCAAAGCCTAGCGAATTCGTCAGCTTTGCAATTCCCTGGAATGTATCTGTGCCCCGGCACCCGGCAAAGGTGAATATCAAACTGCTTAACCATCTCTATAAGAGATGAACGGCAGTTGTAGGTGGTCTTATAAGTGGATGTGACTGATTCCAGACATTTCAAGCCCGTCTGACTATCCGAAAACATCCTTATATCATTAGAAGATATTACATTCCTATTGACCTAGGACAGTGCTTCTGAAATCACCATAATATCCGCCTAAAATACGCTGCAGTTAGCAGGGAGGTAGAAGGAGAGATTTAGTTTTAATCTGTATGAGAAAACACCTCCTCCTACACATATAACTGGTGTTAGAGACATCAGTGTAGAAGTGCCCCGACTTGTCTGTTGTAGCTCCTAAGTCATCACAGAAGGACATATCGGGAACAGTGACAATAGCCGTGTTTTTTTGAAACGTAGCTAGCCAGTAGTTGCTAGCAAAGTCAAATTTCACACGTAAAACAAATACAACCACCAGCTGGCTACAACTCTTGATTTTATCCGCAGTCAAAAGCATCTGGCTAGGAATGTTGCGATATCTCATGGCAAGGTGGCGCTTAAAGCGATTTGTAGAACATTTGACAGACTGTACGAAAATTGAAAATTATATAATTTCCATTACCAAATGATGTTTCACAGAAATAATCCACTATATTATGATTTCATATCACTTTATGTAAATTATCCATTGAATAAATTACCGAAATTAATTGTTTTCACAACAAATAACAAAAAATCAATTTGGTTGAATGCCGAATACTTTGACAGTTCACACGTAACAGCTGATCGAAATCACACACATATGACCGAAATCACACACACCAACTTGGAGGTAAGTCAGCTGGGTTCGACTGGCTGGGAATCGTTTTAATGAACGACTGGCTAGCTACGTTTCAAAAAAACACGCCTATTGAAGTTTTTATCAAACTTGGGCTCCAGCATTGTGATCTAGTATTGTGGAGTTACTTGACCACTTTGAGATGGTTTTGAGTCTTATGGCAGCACGGAATGCCATTTGATTACCGGTTATATCAAGGGGTGGGAGGTAAAGTAGGATGTCTAATGCTGCGGAGGGTAAATGGATGTTTTAGATATTCTAGTATTGCATTCCATCTTCACGGCATCATTGTAGCATTAAAAGCCGCTTAAACACTCATTGCAGGACATAAGAAATGACTTACTGAGTGTGGTTGCTGCCTTTTCATTAAATTCGTTGTAATTAATGTTGACGGGAATATATTCGGGATTAAGCAGACCTATAGTAATCTTGTGAGGACGAAGTCCTCCTCAATTATCTTGCAAGTTCATCTCTTTTAAAACACTCTTTCCGAAATTTAGTTAATGGATGCCTGGTAATGTCCTGCCTCAGACATCATTCCTATTCATAATCTACTTATTCACCTGCAGCAACTTCTTAATCTGTGTTTCCTTAAACTCTACCCTCCACTGTAATTAACTTTAGAAGGAAGCATCGTTTCTCCTTCGTGCTTCTGTTCTGTGCTTCTGATGAGGGACTCCCTTCATTCGATAAGAAGAATAATCTACGATGTTTACTTTTCGCAATGTTGATGGTATATATAATAAAGAGACATGCATATGCATAAAGGGATTTAAAACTAAATTTATGTCTTAATGCCACACCAGCGAAAGTGATGTCGTGACGACAAAGGACGACAGATTTTATGGTAAATCTCTGTTTGCGTTTGATATCTTCTGTCAAAGACTGGATAAGGACATCATTGAATATTCTATTCCCTTTCAGTATGCTCATGTTAACCTCACAGGACGACGCATATTGGTATGCCTGTTTGTATTTTACTTATATATATATTATGTTATATTTCATATCAAACTGAAGGATGAGTCCACTGATGCCAAGATCCTTATTCGTCCATTGCAAAGGATAAGCTCTATTCACTGTAGTTCCGGCTGCCAGGTATTGAATGTGGGGATGTGTTCCAGTGTTGGTATTCTCTCTCTCTCTATCCTTCTCTCATACTACAACTGGACTTGGTTGAGTAAATATTAATAAGTAAAAGTAATAACGTTACCGGATATTTCGTGTGTGCTCATTGTGCCATATGATTGACATTATTGGACCATGAAGTAGGGAACAACATCAACCTAGCAAGGGAGAAGCAATTCATAAAGTTAAAACCAGAACCAGAACCCAAGCATCAATTCAGATGTCGATACATAGTTGGAGCCGTGCAAGTAGTTTGATGTACATCAAGTTAAAAGTAGCTATGCAAGGATATCCTGCTCGTCCTCCAATGTGAGGAATCTGGTCATCATTGATGAACTGACATGGGACAATAGCAATCGATGCGTACAGCTACTAAGGATTACCAAACATCCAAGTACCAAGCTGCAAATGCAATGATACAATCCCCTAGGCACCTAATATTATCAGATTGAAACTTAATGAAATGGTCAGCTTACTCTGGTTAAATTCACCAGAGGGCGGTGTGGATGCATCATTTTTAAATGTTTGACTAGATAAGGCTATGATTTTTGCAGTTCTGATCAGAAATTCATATAAACGTCAAGAACAAATAGAAAGCTTTACTTAACATTAATCCTTTGTCCTTTGCCAGCGATTGAGTGCAAAATGCTAATTTTTGGTAGCTTTGGTTACGAGGACAAGGTTTACTTTGCTCTAAGTGTTGCGTCTTTCAAAGTCTTTTATTTGAAATTAACAATAATTTCAGTTAAAAGCTGCTTAATCCTTGCTCTTAAAAACCCATTTTCCGGGAAGCTCACTGTGTACAGAATCCGTGGGAGTCAACCAAAATCTAAGGCCACGGAAACTGACTGGAAACTATGGGCAATTAAGTCCTTTCAACTTTTAAAGTCACCCGAAGTGGATGGTATTTTTCCGGCACTCCTACAGGAGGGAACAGAGGAACTTCTTCCATTCTTGGGAAAAATAGCGAGAAGTAAGTAGCCTTGCCTTGGGTTATATTTATGTACATATATACCAAGTCAATCGAAAAGGGCAAAGGTGGTTTTAATACCAAAAATGGGAAAAACGGACCCAATACAACCTAGGTCTTACAGGCCTGTCAGCCTCACATCCTTTCTCCTGAAGACTATGAATAAGGTTGTCAACAACTACATAAGTGGTAAGGTACTGTGCTTACACCACTACCAGCATGCATAAAGAGTGGTCAGACCTACGGAGACTGCTATATACCAACTCAGCAATATAAAACCCCAAAATACTACTACTAACGCCACGACCGTCAACATCCCCAAACCAATAGGCCTAGACAGTGACCTGGAATCGAAGCTTCGAGAGATAAGAATCGATACCGCTGCCGACGAGGTAACCTTGAGTTCATCACAGGCAAGCCACAATATCGACTCGGACACCGAAGCCCGATTTCTAGGAGAGACCTACCCATCAAAGGATATAGGTCAGTCCAAGAAAAGAGGAGAGGAAAAACTGCGCAAGTGAAAACCATGAGTGGCTATAGGAGGTCCCTGTAGTACCACAGAAAAATTAGCTCTAAGGACGAAAGGTCGCTTTTCCTAGAGAAAATGACCTCATTAAGAGGCACCGGAAGATAGTGGCAAAATACAAGAAGACAAATGCTACATCTTCCAACGCGAAAGACGTTGAAGCCAAGCCAAAGCCTTCCACAAGTACCACAGCCAAACCTTCAAGTCCAGTCCAAAAAACCAAGCACCTCCACTGAACACCCTGCCACCGAAAGGAAACAGGCGGTCAAAAGGATACGCTTGGAAGAGAAAACGCTTGATGAGGCGAAAAAGCAGAAGTCATCTGCTACTTTCATCTCCCCGGCCGAACTCGACAAAGTGCAAAGATCAGCAGCACTCGGCGTAACAGGAGCAATAAGAAGTACACTACAGGCGGGATTGGATATGATTTTTCATTACCTTGCCATTGACATATTCATTAAAGGCTGGATAAATCCTCTATACGCTTAATCACCGGAATAATCACAGGACACTCTGCCATTTGTCACATGATAAGCAAATGGCTACCTGAGTCCAACAATATCTGTAGAAACTGCGGAGATGAGGAAGAAAGCGAATCGATCCAACATCTACTCAGCCACTGCCCCGCCCTCAAAGAACGACACCACCGTACTTTAGGTCATAGATTCTTGGAACACATAACAGAACTCGGAAATTTAAAGATATTGGATCTTCTACGATTCATCAAGAGTACAAACTGGTTTAAGAGCTGGTAAAAGGTAAAAGGAGGATTTACTCCCAAACTATGAGGGGATTCACAATGGACCTTCGGGTCTCCGAGTGGAAATGATTGTTAACCTAACCTAACCTAACCCAGAAAAGGTTCAAGTCGCGGTGAAGGGTGACTTTCAATACTAATAATAATAACCGTAATCCTTTCTTGCAAATAAGTTTTGAAAAGCGAAGCTTAAAAGTACGTCGAAATAAATAAAACAAAGTGAGCAGCTAAGTCAGTGGAATGCTTGCTATATGCGACAAAAATGGTTAACACGTAGAGGCTGGTGTATGTCGCCCAAAGTTTGGAAGCTACTTAGGAATTAACGAGTTCCATCTCATAAGAATCAATATTTTTAGTAATTTCTTAGTGATATCACAAAAAAAAAAAACGCAATCAAAGTTCGTGACAATTGTAACGTCAGAGGACACACCAAACATATCCTATCGATCCCTATCTCCCTTCTTTAGTGTACCCAATTAGCACTAAATATTTTCTCATTTCCTTTCTTCAGCCAGGGTGGGAAGGGGGAAAAGAAAAACAAACCCAAAAGGGACACACGTTTATCTTAGGCCAATTCTCTAAATACCGTCGACTTATAATAGACTTCTTGGTTTTCTCTTCTCAAACACACACACACACGCACACATCACGTTTATTCAATCAAAAAAAAAAAAAGGGAAGTATCCTCCCCATCCACTTACACCAACCAACCGACAGCAAAGTGAAACTTTCACTTTCGCACAGCAATTACTTTCTCCACCTGGACACATTGTAAGACACTGTGTGCCTCTAATGGATATATGAAGTAATCCAGTAGCAGTCGACCTCTTACCCCGACCTATCCTTTGGCCGGCACCAATGGCTGTCAGGAAACAAACAGAATTTCCGACTAACTTAATATAGGCCATTAGATATCAGGTGAACGGTATCCACCACACGTCTATCCCTAAGCTCGGCTAGACGACGATGACGACCGACCGACCGACCGACCAACCGACCGACGAACCTACAATTTGTGGTGGCTGTCTGCCTTTTTTCTTCTTCTTATTTTTATACTGACATGACTTTCAGGACGAAGAATCCAACGGAGATAAAGTATTCGCCTCTTTGCAAAGCCAACATCAAAGTGGATGCGGGGAACTTCCTTCGCCGATAATGATTATAAATTGAATGTGAAGAGTGTCGTTTGTGGCATTGGGTGGTGCTGGGGCATATCCTGGAACCAGGATACAAGATTGTTTTTTTTTTTTGTAACTTTGTTTTGCTTAACAAAATGCGAGTTTAATTGGGACTTTAAAGTTCAAACTTATTGAAACAAATTTGAAAACTAAATGTTGTGCGAAATTTTTGGAAGGAGTGCCAGAGCGAGTGGGATAGCTGAAGTATTAATCTTCTACACTGTAGGTGGGCAGATGGATATTCGGGCATCGGGCGTTAATAAATATTTTCAACTTGGCGCGGCCAAACTTAAGAAATTTTCTTTAGAATGATTGCACCGTAAATGGGGTGTCAACGTGATTTATTGACTCAGCCATGGGTATTAAGTATACCTTGTAGGTCCAGGGATGTGGGTGGGATTACACGGAAACCGAATTCACTTAAAATCGAGCACTTTTTCATGAATACAATATACAGGCACAGGTTCAGGTTGGAATGAGGACGTGAGAGGTGTACTTTAATATTTTAAATTTATATTAATTGCGTAGCTCAAGTTGAAGGACATATGTACATAGGTAATATTTTCGACAGCGCTTTGAAGCGCCAAATGATAAACATTAAAAAAATGTAGTAAACGCAGATTGCGAAGTTTACAACTTACTTACTTACTTAGGTGACGCTTCAATCCGGAATGGACCAAGGCCCCAACCAATAACCCCTTTCCTAGTTCCGCACTCCAAGGTGGTTGAGGTCCTTTTCCACTTGTGCGCGCCACCTTAGCCGAGGTCGTCCTTTGCTGCGTTGACCATTTGGGTTGGAAGCGAATACTCTGCGGGCCGGAGCGTTGATGTCCATTTGCTCTACATATCCTAGCTATTTTAATTTTTTTGACCAGGTCGATGTCGACGCTGTACAGCTCGTATAGTTTGTGGTCGAATCTTCTCCTCCAAAACCCGTCAACGCAAAAGGAACCGAATTTCGTGCAAAGGATTTTTCTCTCGACGCGACCAAAGATATCTTCATCCACTTTTGATAAGGTCCATGTTGGAGCTCCATATAGCAGGACTGGGATAATAAGGGTCTTGTACAGAGTGTCCTAAGTTGATCGGAAGAGGGCTCTTAGCTCAAAGAAACAGCGATTTGCATTTCAGCCGCTTCCGTTTCTGTACGAAGTTTACAAAGCTTACGCAAAGTCAGTGGGTTGTGTCATGCAGGGGTACAAGGAGGGGTGACATTTTGTTACCTACTTTGAAAATTCAATACTCCGTTTATGAAGCCTAAGGCAAGTGAATAACCTTTTGGGTAACTATATCTTGAAGAGGTTTAAAGCCTGCGTTGATAAAAACAAGCTACGCACTCTAACTGCGTTCCTTAGTGAGTTTTATAAACTCTCAAGAAGCTGGATTTCTCAGATGAAGGTTCGTGCAGATTTTGCAATGAATCCAATGAAACTTCAGAGATGAAAGATGGCTCTGAGGGTACAACCAATGAAAATTATATGTACGAGGAAGGGACTGCTATGCGCACCTGCTCTTCAACAATTCTACAAGCTTTAATTGGCATCCCGCCATTTTTTTGCAGATCTTCATCTTGCAGTCAGCCGCTAGAAGCGCTATTAAACTACAACTTATTCCTAAGTACAAACCAGGTAAGGTAATCTTATGTGTCACGTAAACAATATTCCCGATCAGGACATGCTTTGCACTTTCGCTGATATGTTAAGTGAATACTGCTTTGGCAGAAAATTCGAAGTTCATATTGGGGAACGTACCACATGGTCGAACGGCGGACCCACCTTAGACCCAAAATGTCTAGTGTGTTTCAATGATGGATGAAAAATGGCCTCTGGTGTTGGTGGTGGGATCTTTGGGCACATTACCAGAATCTTCGTCCCTATTGGATTATACCCCAGCGTGTTTCAAGCTGAGGTCCTCCCCATTGAGATCTGCGCCTTGATTAACCTACACAGTGGCATCTGGGGCGCTAACATAAATGTGTTTTTAGACTGCCAAGCCACACTCAAAGCTTTGAGCTCCTACTCTTTCAACTCAAGACTGGTAAAGTGCTGCTTCTATGCTCTCCAATTCCTAGCTACTCACAATAAAGTCAAACTTTGGTGGGTACCTGGTCACAGAGGCATTGAACGAAATGAGATTCCGGGTGAGCTGACTCATTCAGGCTTCGCTGCCAAATTCTCAGGCCTGGAACCCTTTTATGGCTGGGCAATAACCTCAGCCTTAATTAGCAAATGGGAACATAGTCCCCGACTCTCTCATTGGAGAAATGTCCCAGGGCTTAGACAAACCAAACTTCTAAACTTCTAAACTTCTAAACTTCTAAACTTCTAAACTACAATAAGAAGACCATTAGGTATCTAACAAATTTCCTCTCCTAAACGAGCAAAGCCTGTCTAGAGAGACCGACTGTCAACTCTGTTTAGAGGAGGTCGAGACAGCCAAGCACGTCCTTTGTGATAGCCTGGCACTTTTCGTGGTCATACGGCGTACACTACATAAAAAACTCCTCAGACCTTATGACTTGGACTAATTAGAATCATGTGATACAATAGATATTTTAGGTCGCAGTTTCAGCCATGGGGCAGGATCCATGATTTAAAAAAAGAAAGAGGGGGAGACTTATCAACGCATTAGGCGCAGGGCCAGGGCTGCTAGGGAAAACTCCCAAGTATGCGAAACAGGCTGTTCTTTTTTTAGGTCTGGTGAAGGCAGCAGTACATAAAAGTTTGGTCCACCAGATAACTGACGCGTATGATAAAAGTGCTTTTATCGTTGCCGTGTAAATACCGTGTTGCTATATACGATCCGACCAGAGAAGACCTAGCTTAAGCTTACTTCATGGGTGTTTTTTTCTTTCTCTATGTTCAGAAAAACTTCCAGCTTCCCACCACAAAGGTCCATTTTGTATGCTTTAAAGAAAGAAGATTGGGAGAGGTTTCTAGGTACCTATCTCCTACGGAGTCCTACAAAGGACGAGGTGGGTCTTTGTCGCCATTCTTTTTTTTTTTATATTTCATTCAACTGAACATAACGATATTAACTCCTTTGCCATTTTTACCCCACCACAACGGGACATTTGTCTTTTTCTGAAAATTATTGTCAGCGAAGTACATACCCAAAAACCGTTCAAAGTAAGTGTACATTAGAAAGCTCCACCCCTAAATGATTAAATGATGGCCATAATCCCAATGCGTAATAATTTTAATGGAAACCTCCAAGGCTATTAAACTTCATGTACCGACGTACTAATTAACTAGACAACAAAAAAAAATTAATAGATCCTTTGATGTGCGTAAGTGCAGTCGAAAATAAAATCCCTTTATAGACAATGCACTCTCCACCGGGCGAAAAAAAATACTCCTACCAGGACGATAAAAAAAAGATGGGGTACCAACTGCAGCAACGTTTAATCCTATTAACAACCAAAGTAATTAATTTAACATCCTGTTAATGGATGGAAGGGGTAGTTCGTATTTCCTTTTTTGCTATCACACGTGTATAAAAACACAAGTGCCACCCCCCGTCAAAGGATGTCGCACGTACTACCGAAATACGAACGACAGACAACAGTTTGTTTTTAATCCAGACTATGGTTGTAATATCTTTTATCGAACTACGCTACGTACTCACATGTACATTTGTACTCGTACGGTCCTTTACGAACACACAGAGGAAGAGAAACGATGACATATTGTCTTCGCAAAAGCCTGCAGGTGAAAATAGGGCCGACATTGAACAGACAAACGATACACGCCATGAAGGACGAGGCGAAACGAAAAGATTAATTCCCTTCGAGATATTAAATCGGTATTAAGTTGCTGCCGTTCTGTTTACTTAGGCGGGAGGTCCTTATTCTTGCTGCTGCTGCTTTAACTGTTGCAAGAGATGTAGGGTAACAGAGCAGTAATTCATCCTTTGAAAGTTTCCATCATGTCGTATTTTTCTACAGATTGTGGGAGAGACCGAGGCATGGAACACCATTGAGAATGATTTACACGAGGCAGAAGGACACTTCGCTAAGTAGTTCAATGAAACGGTTACGACGACAATCAAACATCCTGCTGCTACAACAAGATACATAGATACGAATGTCCTAAGGAGGTTGGGTTGTAAAACCAAAGGAAAAACATTTTCCACTGTGAGAAAGTGCTGCAGTTTTCCGCCACAAGTGTCCATTTCAAGGACCAATCTTCAAAATGCAACGACGATTGTTGAATATGTGAAGAAAGTGTACACAATGTTGCATCAGTGGTCCTGCGAGTTGCGTCGCGATAACGCATCTGCAGGAAATGTGATAAGAAAACTTTTACCACCCGACGGTTTTTATCTACAAAGTTTCTGGTAAATTTTCTTACTGTTTTTGGTTTTATTTCTTTCCTTCAATTTCGTTGTTATAAAGAGGATTTCCTTTTTTTTTATGGTAAAACTTTCCCATAAGTGGCAGATTGGTGTTTAAGCATTGATGAGTGATAAAAGCTAACCGACACGAAAACTCGTATAGTGCTAAACTTATTTGGAATTTACAATGTGTGCAGGTGCAGGTGACTAAAAGCTTGTTAAGAAATAAAAATTACTGGAAATCATAAACGTACGATAAAAGTGATACGCGAATCCTCTTCTCCTAGTTTCGGACGCAACCAATGATCTTGGTTTCAAACCAATACTGCTTGGATATGTGTTCCTTTCCTTATCTAACACCCAAATAGATGGCAAAATGGGTAGTGTTGGTAAAGTGGACGAGAACGCCGATATGGGTTCGAATCCTTGCTAAATTGTAAAAAGTTTGTTTTTTCATGACACCACTTTAGGAGAGTACCTGAGTAGTTGAATTCAACACAGGTTCGAAGTCATGACAAAAATTATACGTTTTTATCTAAATTAAATTATTGTGCCAGTAACAGAAGAAAGGCCGCCGGCCGGTGTCTTTACGGATCTGATAACTGTTAAGTAGTAATACCAGCAGATACTGGGTTGGTTGTTTTGTGAGGGTTAAGAAAGAGATTACTCCTCTTCATGTAGGCCACTAGTTGAGCCCATTGTGGCCCCCTTTAGAAACTTTGCTGAGAAAGAAATAGGGTTGGGGTATGTGTGAGTGAAAGGGGCTTGTGTAGTGGAATGGAAAGGTTAGAAAGAAATGTGTAGATTCAAGAAAAACACCATGTATGTCGTGTAAGCTTCAGTGTTTTCGAGAAATCGATGGATCTGAGCGGTAGCGTCACGATTGACCGCAAACCAAAATCTCTAATAACGAAATCTCGCATTTTTAAAATAAATCCCGAATAACAAAATCTCGCATTTTCAAAATTTCGTATTTGAAATTCTCGCATTATCAAAAACTCGCTTCTTGTCAAAATCTCGCTTATTATGAAAATCCCGCATATTTAAAGCAGTCTTCTGTAATGTACATACATAGTATTTAATATAATGCAATTATTTGAGTTTGGAGTATGTACCTATGTACATAGCTAATATAGATTTAGAATCTCGCAAAGAATTATTTCAAGGCGAGATTCTAGTTTTCGTGATTTTGATTTGCGAGATTTTGATATTGCGAGATTCCGATAATGCGAGATTATGATAATGCAAGATTTTGTTACGCGAGCTTTTGAAAACGAGATTTTAAAATGCGGTCAATCGTACCCAACCCATCTGAGTGATGTTAGTCCAGGTTGGATGTATCTACCCAGGTGTTTGTGCCTTATTGATTATAAAGCCGGACATTCGCAGATGAAATACCTGATACTTGCGTCCTCTTCTTCGCAACCCGGGCAGGTGCAGTGCTGCACTAGTCCCAGTCGATTTGCAAGTTGATGTGTCCCTTATATTGTATAGCCCAACCATCAGCTTTAATTATGCTCTGCCCAAATTCAATACCTTCCTTGCCCGCTGTGGGTTCGGATTTTCTTTAATTTTTTTCTGGCAGCCTTGCATGTTTGGATTTGACTCCACATTTGTGAGCGGCGTTTTGCAAAAGACTGACTATAAGCAGTTTTTACTGCTTGTACCGTCGTACCTATAGAATTCGCCAGGTATGTTTTTGTGACCAGGTACCCAGAGCAGGCTCTCCATGCAGGATCTTGCAAGTTAAGTTGAGTTTTTCTTTGTATTCCTTCAAAAATTTAGAATTTGTTAGTGGGATTGCAAGTGCTTGACTGTCCAAGCAGATGTCAACGCAAGTATCTCTGGTGTTGGCATTTATGAATTCATCTACGCCTGTGAGAATTGTAAAAACTTCACCGAGGACTCTAAATGAATGAATGCAGTTATCGAAGGATCTGAACAGTGTACACCAGCTTCCGATTCTCTGTTAATATGTCATCCCTCCGTGTATATTACTATTCCTCCTACCTCGGCAAGCACTGTGTCATGTTGCCATTTTTCATGGCTAGGGAATTCAACAGTATAGTTAGTTTTGAAAAGGTATTCTTTCTCTATGAGATCACTTGGTTTGCTGATAAGTCCAGAGGATTTTGTGTCCCGTGAGCCTCTCGTCTTCAAAGTGACCCAGGGTCCGCAATCTGATTGCGGAAAGCCTCGCTGTCCTTTTGACCCTAAGTTCTATTGGAAGAATATTCTCCATTTCAGCTACTTACAAATATACTTTATTTTATTGGGCGCTAGGCAATAACGCCCAAATCGATTTGGAAATAACGCCTAAAAAAATCTTGAACAATTTGTTGTTGAATTTTTTTTGTCATTTTTGGTGTTATTTCCTATTCAGGGTTCAGATAATAAGGCCCAGAATAACAAGTGGAGGTATTTGAAAAGGAGATAATTCCCAAATACATATATGGAAATATCGCCCAATTTTTACAAAAACAATTCCCATTGAAATTTTTTGGGCGATATTGCCTTTTTGTAATTTGTGTGATATTGACTTTTGGGCGTTAGGAAAAGTCTTTTTGGGCTTTATTTCCATCTTCTTGTTTATTTTTGGGCGTTCGGATTTTTTTTTCCAAATCGTGTTGGGCGTTATTTCCTTGGGTGTTATTGCCTAACGCCATTTTATTGTTTCGTTTTGTATCGTACTGAAACGTATCTCATCATAAAGTCTCGTATTGTATCGCTTCATTGAAAATGTCAGAGTGTCAGATGTCGTCATACACTATTGACCCAGAATTGAATAGAATTGAATGGAAAGAGAAAAATAAACATCTACGAACTACGATTCTTACTGCTATTTGGGTTTACATTGAACTATCCCTTCAATCTATGAGTATATATGCATACCTGCAACAAAAAAGTCCGTCTTTTCAAATATTGTAGAAAATGGCTAAATCTGAGCTCACCACAATGACCCCAATGAACAGTGCCAACCTAAATCGTTCGTTTATATACGAAATTCCCATACAAAATCCAGACCGCAAAACTCCTTTCCCTTTTTAGCACACCTCTTTACACACCTCCTCAATGCCGATGCGACGTGGTTGTAGTCAATTGTTCGCTTTCCACAAGCATTCCTTCGAGTGCAATTGCAACAAAAAATGAAACCACTAATCACCCGCCTCTAGCAGTTACCCAGTCGTTCGTCTATCCTCTGGAATTTTTGCCCTAGGAAGGATAAAGCCCGAAGAAAATTCTACTCTCAACTTTCAAACTACATTCTACAATGAAATATGCAACAATTGCAACCACCACAGGGACACAGTGGTTCAAGGATTCCCCTTAATGCCATGGTGTACAAATGGAATTAGTTAGCAACCTGTCGATTCTCGGTAGAAAATTTACGAAAAGGTATTCGAAACCGAGACCACGGATATCCAACAGATACGAGAACACTATTTCAATTGTAACCGCAAAAGCGTTCAGTCGCGCACCCCCACCCCTCCGGTTACTCGTAGGTACTTACTTATTGCGGAGTGTATTTTCATGAATTTCCCGGCATTTACCAAACGTTTTTGTATAGAATTAGCTATGCAAAGTGTGTCACCAATAATTACACACCAAATCGTTTTTTTTACCTCCCGGTCACGAATATACTCATACCACTAAAACGATTGTATCAGGTTAATTTCTTTGATTTTCATAAAATTTACACTTCTCAAATATACTGAGGGATAAGCAATTTTAGTCATTTTTAAATGATCGGATATCAATGATCTAGGACTTATGTGAAAGCATATTGAACAGGATAAAACATCTTGAACAGGATAAAACACAAGCACCAAACAACCATCATAAGCAGCATAAGCAACAAAGCAACAACAACATAGATCTCAACAGCAAAACCAACAACTTAATCTTGAGCTTCCTCAATAAAAGAGAGCACTACGCTCTAATTCACAATCGGTTGATTTGGCTCCTCCTACTGTTGACATATCATCCGAAGATCCTCAAATAGCATCATGTTCAGGTATTTCACTTACTCCTATCGTTAGAAGTCCGTCACCTATCATTGAAAATCCGATCAATGGGATTGACAACGCTAATTCTAATGCCATTATACATATACAGGCATTGCAAGTCCCACCAATGAATCAACCAATGATTCAACCAATAATTGCGCTCTAAGGACTGTGCCTCCTCCGTTTGCAGTATTTTTATCTCGCTTGGAGTATGGCACTAAACCCTCTGCTATTATTAACTATATAGCGAAGAAGGGTATTGATACGAATAGCATCAGATGTTTAAGCCTAACAGCAGATAATTTACCTGGTCGCATCTCTGCTTCTTTTAAATTACTTGTTCCATCATCAATGGGTGAAATACTTTTAAGTCCGGATTTCTGGCCGAATGACATACTGGTTAAGATGTTTACTAACAGGCCTAATTCAAGATCTTCTTCTTCAAAAAACTTAAAGACGTTGCCTTCTTCTACCAAAACGTAAGGGGACTAAGAACCAAGTGCACTAAATTCTTGATGAGTGTGTATACCTGTTCTTATGATATTATTGTGCTTACGGAGACTGGATTAGATGAGAGTTGCAGTGATACCGTCATTTTACCTTCCAACTTTGATGTAAGCCGCTGTGATCTTTCAGTGGCTAATAGTATTTTCAAACGCTTTGGTGGTGTGCTTATAGCCATTAAAAACGATTATAAGGCAAATGTTCTTGAGCTCAACGATTATGAAGACATTGAAATTTGCTGCAACTATTTTAATCTTACATCCTCCGCCAAGCTGTACATTGTTTGTGTTTACATTCCACCTAGTGCCCGATCAGATGTCGTAACTAGGTATTTAGATGCAATCCGCTTCATTGTGAGTATTTTATCTTCCACGGATTTAATATACATCCTTGGTGATTTTAATCAACCCAACATTAACTGGACATCGGGGGATGCTGATTGTACGTATATCAATCCAGATATATCTTTGTCTACACTTGGAGCTCAGATCGTGGATACGCTCCATTCATTTGGTCAACTCCAGGTGAATAATGTAAAAACAACATGGATCATACTTTGGACCTCATCTTCACTAATAACAGTGACGAAACGTTTGTATCCAGGGACCTTACTCCTCTCGTTCCGGAAGATTTGTATCATCCTTCTTTAAACATTTTTTCTTTATTAAATTTAAAAGATATTCTTATTTGTGATTCCTTTAGATTCCACTTCAAAAATGCTAATTATAGTAATATTTGTGTAGAGCTTAACAATTATGACTGGGGTCCTTATCTTTCGCTAGAAATCGATTAAATTTGCTCCAAATTTTACGAGGTCATTAATTCTGTTGTTTTTGAATTTGTCCCTGTAGTTCGCGTCAAAAATGTAATTGATTCCTGTCCCTGGGACAATGAAATTATTCGTAACTTAAAGACTCTTAAAAATCGTGCGTATAGGAAATGGCGTTCTAGTTTGGCGGATGATGACTACCTTGTGTTTAAAAGGCTTAAATCTGAATTTAAATCTGCTCTCTACCACGCGTATTTTGTGTATTTAAATGATATCCAGAATAGCCTCAAATGTAGACCGGATAAATTTTGGAATTTTATTAATTCTAAGAAAAAAAGTGACGGTTTTCCAGCCACGCTCTCTTTTAATGGACATTTAGCGGACTCTTCCAATCAGTATATTCGAATCACGACTCGACGATTGATAATAATTTTTTTGACTATCTTGGCGACTTCCCCACTCCTCTTTTCAATACCATTGAATTTTCTGAGGACGATAATTTGAATAAGTTAGCTGGTTCTGACTCCAGCCTAAGCCCTGCTCCTGATGGCCTACCTTCTGTTTTTCTCAAGAACTGTGCTTATCCTTTACACAAAATCATATGTCATATCTTCAACTTATCTTTGAAAACTAGCTTATTCTCTTTTATAGTTCCTATTTTTAAGTCTGGTCGGAAAAATAAAATTGAGAATTATAGAGGTATTTGTAAACAATCTGAACGATTTTGAAGAGTTAGACGCATAAGCCTGTAATTTTTTCCTCTTCGATTTTTTTTTGTTTTTTGTTTGTAAGAGGTTCTCACCCGCCAGTTGCGGATGGCACCACGATCTAAAAGATCTATTGTACCACGAAGTCGGTTTAGGGGATCAGAAGAGGCTCAATTCTTTTGATGAAGTTGAGGATCTCACCGGTGTAGACTTTAAGAAGTTCCATGGGAGTTAGGATTTCTCTGTGGAAGTGTTGTCTCCTGAGGGCACAAAGTGCCATGCAGTCACATAGAATATGTTCCGCAGTTTCGTCGTCTTCCATACAAAGATGACATTCAGTTTCCTGAATAAGACCTAGGTTTGAGCCTAGTACTTTTATAGTTGCTTGACTATCCGTGAGTATATGGATGAGGACACCTTTTATTCCCGATTTAAGGATGACGTTGGCGCACACTTGAATGGCATGAATTTCTGCTTGAAATACACTGGGAATTTGTCCTATTGGTATTGATATGCTAATGTTTGGTCCGAATAACCAGCGCCACTTGTTACCTTTAAGGTCTTAAGTAGGATTTTTATAATTCCATGCTTCACGGCTTGGGATCACTGTATCGAACCTCCTGCCGAAGCATAAAGTTTTTGGTTACCGGTCATTTACCGCGCAGGATTTCGGAGAGAAGATTCACCTGATCTGTGTGATCTATGTGGTTTATCTCCCCCGTTTGAAGTAGTCTGACAGTGCTGCTAATTGCCGACCTTTTTATGAAAAGGTGGTTATTCCCCAGGTTTACCGTACAAACGACGGCAGACCCACATGGTCTTCTCTTCGTTTACTTACCTTGACGGTGGTGGAGAGGCTCAGTAGGTCCTGCTGACCCCAAAGGGCAATTGCAGCAGGGCTATCCAAAGCTGTAGGGTCTTTGGATAAGAGGCCCGAAGCCAAAGAGTAGTCAACCTGACCTGATACAGGGCTGAGGTCTCAACGAGCTAATTCAGGTGCCCTGGCATATTTATCGCCCCACCCCATTAAACCCGTCTATGCTGTGGTCGTGATGGCACTATTTCCTACCGGCCTACCCGAATATGAATGTTAAATATAGAAAACAAAAAACATAACAAGCAACAAAATGCAAATGCACAATCTTCGGCGGAAATCCCAGCTAACAGATGCATGACTAAGGAAGAGGAGTAACTCCTACTTCAGAAACCCCCTATCACAGTGTTCTTGGATGGAGAAAGCAGTGGAGTGATTGACATCGATATGGAGAAGCTTCTTCTCGATTGTGATGATGACAACCGCTCAATCGCTAGGTCATCCAATCTCTCCTTGCAATCTACTGTATCAAACCGCAGTAGGATAGCGATTAGCGAACAGTAAGCTTACGATTAAGAGACTATGGAAGAGGAAATGGGATGAACTGACCGAAAGAGATAGGAAAAGGCTGGCTTTCTTGCAGGAACTGTCCTTAAGAGATAGTCAGGGGAAATGCGGAGAGATGGGACCATCTAGGTCTGTGACTTGCCATAGCCAGTCCGGAAAGGGGTCTACGGTCTATCCCATTAGTAACTGTGAAGGTAGGAGAACAATTTTCGTGTTGCAATCTTTGTCTAAAAATCTGCCATTTTAAGATAAACCACTGCCTAATGTTTTTTTAAATTTTTTTTTTTTGGCTCCGTGTCATATCGCCCAAAACCAAATCCCCCAAATCTGAAAAATGTCACATTGTCAAACATTTTTGGGCGAGTTAACCCATTTTGGCCCGAGTGATTTTTATAATTTTTATAATTTTTTCTCCAGAGGATTAACGACTGTTTGCAAAATGTTTCTATTTAAATATAATCTTAGTAGTGTTAGTTACCTTTTTTTTTTCATTCTTCCCCCATCCCTCTCTTTTAACACTATGATTGGGGCCTAAAATGTAGGCTTCAAAAAAGCATTTACAAAAAAAAAATAAAAAAAATATTTAAAAAAATATAAACATTTAAATAATGTCTATTATATGACGTCAATATAAAGTACTAAACATTTGTATCATAATTTTATGCGTTCCGTGTATCAGACCTGACAGATCAACGTTCAAAAATTGATGGGTAGTTTTCTGCCCAACGGGCCAATAAGTAAGAGTTTTTTCCATTTTAGGACAAGTCATATATAAAATTTATACAATTTGAAATAACCGTTTTTTGTTTATTTATTTGCTCCGCATTTCGAGGTGATTCATCCAGATTCAGTATTTAGTCAAGAAAATAAATTATGTACTAGTAGATATCATACAATAAAAAAAACCTTGCTTGCCTTGCTTTAGTCACCTGATGAAGAAGATTATGTGGTCAATAAGGTGCACAGAACGGAATACGTGAATGTTGTGTATGTACATTCAAGAGTCGACAATGCACTCCCTTCAATAGATTTTGGTGGAACTTTGGAGCTGGAATATTCAGCGGAGGGTGGTTTACATGCTTATGAGGCAGAGTAGACCAGATTGGAGCCACCTTGTAAAATTTTTAATCATTGTCAGAATAACGTATCTTTGAGTTTTCTAAACAACCAGTGGATGTTGAAGCAACCAGAATTGAATCTATATCACAGTTCACAGCTATTGTGTACTATACTCCGCTAAAGCAAGTATAAAATATGCTCAAACGCTCTATTATTACCTATCATTGTCGCAGGTTAGGTGGTAAATCGTCATCTCAGTTGTTTTCTCTTTTCTATACTGATAGCATTACCGAGATGATAAAAGCATATAATAACCAATATGTGGCACAAAATAATGCACGGCTTTAACTTAAACTGCACGAATTGAAGAGATTCTTAGATACACTGTTCCGCAGTGAATACCATACACTTCCTTCATGGAA
This sequence comes from Brachyopa scutellaris, assembly GCA_949775065.1. NCBI lineage: Eukaryota > Metazoa > Arthropoda > Insecta > Diptera > Syrphidae > Brachyopa > Brachyopa scutellaris. Next base: position 61,769,819 of record OX459112.1, on the reverse strand, counting down.
ATTGTACTGGTCAATTTAGCATACATTTTGAGTTTCAATTGCGAAGAATCTTTCAATGTCGATATTTGAATCAATCAAACGACTTATTCAGTTATCAGCCAACACGAAGTTCGATAGATCGGATACATTTGCCAAAATAAGACAGCTTATCAATCACCGTAGGCGATTATTGAGGTATTCACAGTAAAAAGTAGTGGTGACCACTTTTTGTCAATACATCTTCCAAAATGATGTTCAATGCATGAAAATGGCTTCTTTTGGTCACGAAATCGGGAAATGTCAAGCCACAGTTGGAGCTAAGAGACTATGTGCCTAAGGAGCTTTTGAGAGCAGACCGCAATCGCCCATCCACATGCAAAATACAATATTTCAATGGTAGCCTTAGTGGCAAAAGCGCTGCAAAGTCTGTCACAGCAAGGCGCCTTTCATTTGTATAAAGTGTATTTTTAGCTAGTTTGCATTCTAAATGCTTCGGAAAATATACTACAAACATATATGTACATAGTTATTTACCCCTACGTACTACTTATAACTTAGCTATTTAATTTATGCAATGTTGATTTTCTTGAAATAATTTTTTTTTGTATACTTATTGGCCCAGTGGGTAGTAAACTACCCAGGTCATAACAGGTAAACGGTTAAAGAGAACATTTTTTTTAAACATTTTTGGCTTGATGGGGTCCGTATGAGCTACTTTTCAAAATATCGTGAAAAAATGTCTACTGGAACTGGTACCGGGCCAAAATGGGTTAACGATATGAAAAATCGCCCAAAAACAAAAAAAAAATCCAACCGCCCAAGAAAGTTTGGGCGTTTTGTCAGAAGTCATGCTTCCGATGATGGTCCAATACCAATTCGCCCGAAATTAAATAAAATCCGAAAAATATTAAATCGCCAAAAATGTTCGTGCCGGGCCCAAAAATATTGGACAGTGACATTTTCCAGATTTGGAGGATTTGGTTTTGGGCAATATGACACGGGACCCCATTTATTTTTTTTTTTTTGTTGATAGCATCATAAAAACTTGTGCTGATTCATAAACTTTATGTTACAAAATACATTTAGTTGCATATCCAACGACTATTAAAGAAGTTACAGCCTTTATTCGAATATTGACAATTTGGTAAGATTAACCGAACTGAAGGAAGATTCGACTTCAACCCTCTCTTTACTATTACTGAAAAAGGATACAAACAATGGATATAGAGGGCCTGAATAGCAAAAGTTACATTGCCGCAGGGACCGTATCTCACTGATGGAAAACATCCCAATGACATCGAATTACGACAAAGCTCTGGGTAAAAAAAAAGCTGGAGCAGGCATTATTGGTCGAACATTTTCCAAGCAGAGATTTATGCAATTGACAGCCATCAAGGCACTGAGCTAATAGATGACTACCTCAAAATTGTTGTGAGAATACCTTAAGCAACTAAACAACTATGCCGAAATGAACAAGGTCATTCTACTATGGGTGCCTGTCAACGTGACAGTAGCAAGTGATGAGGAGGCAGACAAACTGGTGGAAGGAAGTAGGAGCGACTACCTCCCTTTTATGAGTCAGCCATTGGGGATTGTTGAAAACGTCATCAGTGGATAAATCAGGAAAATGGAGGAAAGCACCAGAACCAGACTCTGGAATGAACTTCTCGGACTAAAAAAGCCAAGATGTTACTCGGGAACTATCACCGTAAAGATTCGAATTTCTAACAGATTAGAATTCTAACAGACTTTCTGTCCGGACACTGCAAGCGGAGAAAACTCCTTACAAAAATGGGACTAGGAGAAAATGAACTTTCCAGATACTGCAAAGAAGAGGTGGAAACCCTTGACCACCTTATAAGCAGATAAGGAACTGCCTAGAAGCATATTTCATAGACACAGAGGAAGTTCCTTCACAAAACCCCCTAATGTAACTGGATTAATGGAGATTCTATAGACTTGGAGGTTTGGTGGTCTACACTTGGGGAGCACAATCGAACTTCATTCATTAATTTCCCTGCACATTTTTAACAAAACCATCTTAAGTTGTCTCCGTACTGAAAATGACTGAGGCAGTATCCTTCTAAAAAAAATTTCGTTAAATTTATGAAGATTGAGATGTGACGGATTTATTCGGACTCCAGATTCGAATTTCTCAGTTAAAGATCCTTAAGAACGTTGTTTTGTAAATCGTAGTAAACAAGTTATATCCTTGCCAGGAGTAAAAACTCGTGCGGTATCCACATTAGAGGGTAACAAAAACGTGAGTATCCATCGAATCCTTCACCTATCCTGGCATATAAGAGTAAGCGTCGTATTTCTTCAATTTGAAGGGATCCCTCATAAGTCGGGACAAAGGTTCCAATAATAATCGTTATTCTGTCGTAACTGTGCTTTCATTTTGTTGTTAGTGGTCGAATCTCGGATGTGCAACTATTTAATTAAAACACACCTCCCCCCACTCATGCTCATCACTTTAAAGTGCGCTCGTTAAATATAAAATTAGATCGTTCGTCCTACCTAGGAACACTTTTTTTTAATTACCGTTAGCGTCATAAATTTAAGTTCATTGCCTCCCATTATCACAAATAATAGCACAATCGCTTTTGATTAGGTGCAATGGGTCAATAATGTCAAACTTAAGTATATGTTTATGTATATAAAGGGGGGGAGTCCTTCCGAAATCGATGTGCATTCGTGTGCGTGTGTGTTGGGAAATTTACGATGCAATAAAATTGAGTGCCCTTTGGCTAGCAATTAAATCCCGACATTTATGAGATCTCAGCCGTAAATGATACTGAGAGAGGAATTCTCTTGTTTACGGCCAAAGTGAGGATATTAAGGATGAGGCGTTAAAAATCACAAAAAAAAAATTCCTCGCGAATATCTTCGCTGGATGTCTTAGGTGTAATGGTGTGAGGAATTAATTTGCACAGCGAACGTGAATTGATTGGGACTATATTGGAGTGGCACGTGGCGAGGTACTCATTTTGAATAAATAATTGATTTGAAGGAAAACGACGTTAAATGGCATCTATGGGCATAGGTAGATCCTTTAAAGTCGTGTGAAAAAAATAAATAAAAATAAATATGCATGAGGGTTCAAATTACCAAAAGTGTCAGCTTCAGGAATCAGTGAAGGCAAGAAGGTATATAAAAGTTATATTCATGCAGGCCTCATCGTAACTGTGCCAGTAAGGTGGAAAAATGACTTGCGATTAAAGAACTTCAGTGTTTTTATTTTAGTATCGGTACAAAGATTCCAATAAATTCTAAGCTGTGCTTCTTATCCTTATCAATATGATTATTTCTATTGAAGAAGGGTGAGATGCACCGCGACCCTAAGATATATTGTACCCAGGGTTGCCGCTGAAAAATTTGAAAAAGTCGCAAAAAAAGTCGCAACAAAAACAAATAATGTAAACATGGTAACGACGTTAGACCTCCATACCCATTATTATAAGGTCTGTTTGGTATCTGCTAAAAAATTACGTAAAATCACCAAGAAGCACTCAAATCGGTGTTTGGTAACCCAAAAAAGTCACAAGAAATCAGAGAATGAGTGTTTCAAAAAATTTGGACCCTGGTTATTTCTGTGATATCTGGTTACAAATTTTTCTTGAAGTGAGCGAGGGACATCTGTCAAACCCAGCCATCTGACAGTTTATGAAATGTCGCAATCTTCATTGTTAGTAGAAAACAAAAACAAATCGACAGGTTTGACCAATTGTTTCAAAAGCGTTGGTTACTTTCTTGTAAGTATTGTACTCCCTGAGAGGACTTTCCTCCACGTTTCAAAGTATTTACCATTTGACAGATGTCCCATTTTGATCACAAAAAAGTAAAAAAAAAAAACAAGAACGCATTAGATTATATAAAAAAGGCGTGAATATGTGCCAGGTACTCGTAGAATTTGATCAGAGAACTAATACTAAGTTCGGCTACTCGTGACGGCGAGAAACTCGTGAGTCCCATACCGAGAGCTAAGATGTTTACACACCAAAAAAAAATTAAACTAAATCTAAATCTGAACTCATTGGAAAAAATAAATTGGTGAGTTTTTGTGTAATATACTGAAATTAGTGATGAATTGATTTTTTTTTGTTATGAGGGATTGATGATGAGCAACTTAATAGAATTTTTTTGGAAATATATTTTTTGTACGAAAAAGTCTCCCAAAAAACTGAAAAGGGTCAAAAAGAGGTGTTTTTTTTTTAAAAGTCGGGTCATAGTCTCTTTGCGTCAAAAAAGGGTCAAATTGCGACTAAAGTCGCATAGCGGCAACGCTGATTGTACCCCCTACAAGTCCGTAATGAAGGAAGATCTCTCTCGTTATTATTATTTCTATTGCAATGCACTTGTCAGTCAGTTCAGACTTGCTAAGACCATTTGGGTATAGATCAACCAACATGCATTTTCGATTTCAACACCTTCCATTGAATTAAGACTTAACAAGAAAGAAAGGTTTTCGTTTAGTTTGCAAAAAATCCCACAGCGTTTGTTAAGGTTGGAAATCAAAGCATCGATAACAGACAAAAATACGTTGTTGTGGAAATGTTTTGTATTATGGTAATACGGACCCATTATAAGTTCGCTCTAACTCAAAAATGTCTGTCACGATAAAAACATCAAGCACCGTTCTTCCTAGAAACCTGAAATTTGGCACACTTATACATTACGGTGGTCCACATACATGGACCTCATCATATAGTCAAAAATATTGTGAATTAACTATACAGAGTGGGACGGTGTGTAAAATGTAATCTCAAAAAAAAATCTGAAAAATATATCATGTGGAACATCCTTCGAAAGGGCACAAAACAAAGATTACAAAAATGTTTTTCTTAATTTTTTCTGTCAAAAACTTTGGGAGTTATTACCAAAAGTCCTCTACTGTTTTCTCAGAAACTACTGAAGTCAAAAATGTGAAAAAATCAGAGTTTGTAGATGATTAACTATATTTTTAAACAAGTTGGACGGGTGCTCGCCATACTTCGCATTCTAAGGGCTTTCTCATGCATACAAATATGCAATTTCAGTGGGAGCGAAGAAAAATCAAAGTATTTGTTCTAAGTCCACAAAAGTGTTTATTAAATTTTGTTGATTAACTGCGTTTTATTAAAAACGTTTCAATGTGTAACTTTCAGCCCCTAAGTGCAGATTTCATAGTTCACCGCACCGTAGCCCGTCAACACTTCCGACTCTACCAGATGTCATTGCAGAATTGTAACTCTAGGTCGGGTGCGGTTACATAATTAAGGTGAGCTGAAGTTTCAAGTAGATACACCCACTTTTAATTTGATTTTGTGTGATGGAAGCCCTGGATGGATCAGATAGAGAATTTAAAAATTCGCCAATATAGTTGGTTGTTACTTCTCGATCCACAACCCGATTGACTGAAATACATTCTGCACTTTGACCGTCGACACGTGAGAATATCTCGCTTTAATTGCTGCAGCTTAATCATTCCGAGGCAACAAAATAGCTCGCTCACAAAGCCAAGAATTCTCACGGTTTTTTAGTTCTGATATATCATCGTAAAAGGAGATAAGTTCTTCGGTAGAAGACACTGTTTGGCACAAATAATGTGATCAATTTACTTTTCCATTTTCTTTCGGAAGCGTTTCTCCATCAATATTAAGTAGCAAGTAAGAACATTTTGTGCGTTTGGATTGCCACCTGTTCGTGCCCGCATATTGACGGTCAAGTGCATTTGAGTAACATTAAACCCCAGAGACTTGACTTTTTCAGACAGCCATTTACTTCGTCAGCTTTTGTGTCTCGTGATACTACTGATAACGTTTTAGGTTCTGTTGACGATTTCATTACCTTACTGTGCATTCGTCCCACACAATTAGACAACAGTTCGAGCTTTATCACTACTCCGGGGAATAACGTAGCTACTAACCCTGACGACGCCACAGCCACAGCCAATGGCAATTTTACCTTGGCTTCTTATCATCGAACAACCAATATTTCCCAGATGATTGGTTTATGTGATGATGATATGTATATGAACGAAAATTAGCTCTTAAAGCAATAGGAGTTCATTTTGGGTAGAATATTTGTTATTGATCGTTTTTTTTTTATATATTTGTCAACAATATTAATAAGCTGAAAATGCAATTCACTGCTCTCGAAAATTCTCTTTCTTTTGACACCTCATTTGTTAAGATTGCTTGAGTGTGAGAGCCGCAAATGGTTGTACTTGTACAGCACATTGAAGTGCAAGCCATATGATCACGTTAGAGCGCGAACATGTACTAACACACATACTATTGCAACGAGACCCACTGCTGCCCGGCTGTTGGCAGTAGTCTCCACTAAAGGAAAATTGTGGGCGATGCTTTGAATAATTGTTTTGAAAACTGCTCAGCTTCAGGACAACGTAGAAGGATGTTTTATATCTCAAATCATTGAGGGACAAGCCTACTAATTTCACCTATTCTTTCGTTTTTCAATCCGATAAGGATAAGCCATTATTGAGCAAGGGGTATGTAATCCTCACCGATGTACTGTACAGTTATTTTGACTATTATGTAAGAACCAGTAGGCTGAGCAAACAATTTCATAGCTTGTAATAATCTCGGGTACTTAAGAAGCATTTCAAAAAAAAGTTTCATCGAAATCTGCCCAGCGGTTTTCACGCTTTTAGGTAACCAACAAAAAAACCTCCACAGTTTTATAATAATTTTTAAATAAAACTTTAGTGAATCTCGTAAGTTGTATAGTTTTTGAGAAATTCACGTCGAAAAATTCAATTTCCCAACCGATTGGCTCGTAAACTACTACGACCTGCTTGGGCAGTCGAGCCGCGCAGGTGTAAACATCTTAGGAATCCGATTGTTGTATTTAGAATAGTTTTTATTGCTTATAATAGTTACAGTAAATAAAGTTAATTGTTATTTTGTTGTATCACCGGCACTTATATCAGTGTTTTATTTACAACTAATCCACCGGTTATCACAGCAATAATTTTGGGAAAATTAAAGACCATCCGAAATTGTGCTGCCGTATAAAAAAAGAAAAATAAAAATGCGGATTTTTCCAGGAAACGAACCTGAAACCGCTGAACTCAAAGCAAAGAATGTTAATGGATACGCTACACACTCAGCCGCGTTTTTAATGTTTATCCAATTTCTCATAATGAATAATATTACTTATTATAAGTTTGTAAAGTGAATATAGAGGTTGGTCGTTTTCGTTTTTGGTGTTAAAGAAACAATTGTTTAAACACAATATAACAAGTTTTGAAACTACGGAACCCTTCGAGCGCGAGTCTGACCCGCACTTGGTCGGTTTTGTTGTTTGTTGTTAGTTATATTACACATATTTGTAAAATTAGACAGAGAACAGAAAAGGACAATTTTTGGAACTTCCCAACTGTGTTACTCGGTTATAGACTTATACATATATGCGCAAATAGTTATAACAAGTGTCAAACGAAGATTGTGTTCAGTAGAGTCACTGCATGATGAAATTATACGGCATGCATACATAGAGTCGTTTGGGGTAAGAGTGCACAGCGGGTAAGAGTACGCAGTGCCATTTTCTCCATCTGTAAAAGAATTAGCAGAAATCGCTACATGAGCGAATGTGTGCTTCACTAACTGCCAATGAAGAACAACATCTACGAAAATATTCCAATTCACAACAAGAAAAGAAAAGCCGGAATTTGTTAAAAAAAAAGTCAATTTTTAAAAGTGTGTCAGAAAAGCTTGGCAACTCGATACCCCATAAGTAGTATGTAAGCATAAACAGTGTATATGAGCGTTTGATTTAGGATACAATTTTAGTGGATAATATTATTCCTTCTTAGATTTTCAACACAATGAAAAAAAAAGTAGCGTCTAGGGAAAGAGTGCACAGTCATTCTGTGGGTAAGATTGCGCAGTGCTTTCTTACCCAATATTTATTTTTTTGTAATAATAACAATTTTTGGGCTATTACGGTCTGTCGTCAGATGCAACAAGCACATCATAGTCGTAGGTGGTAAGTTGTAACTATATCTTTCTGTTTTTGTTTGTCCTGAAAAATGCCTCGTATCTACTAAAGACAAACGGAAAGGAAATTGATAACCTAAACGCAAATCTGCGGGGCTAGGGGGCTGATTTCAAATGGAAGCAGCCCATGGAAGGCCACCGAAGAATTTAGTTTGAGTGAAAGTACAATTTCAAACCTTTTAGAGTACGAAAACTGTGACTTAAATTGGCTGCGCACTCTTACCCATACCTCTGCGCACTCTTACCCTGACTTCGGGGCAAGAGTGCGCAACTTGACTTCCTTTTGTTTTTTGATCAAAACATATGAAACATTAAAAAAAAACGTAAAATATTTTTACATAAATTTGTTCCCAAAATATAGAGCTACCAAATAATAGGCTCGTTTGTTTGTTACCTTTTGTAGATTTTCCAGAATTTAAGCCCGAAGTCTAAAATGCGCACTCTTGCCCCGAACGACTATACAGTTAAAAAAAAATAAAGAGGCCCACAAAAAATGTGCCTCAGTGCGTACCAAAACGTTAAGGCGGCACTGCCGACTGAGCCCTAAAAAACGATACGACATATCTTTTAGATAAGGTGGCTGTTTTGCCAAATAAAAATAAACACTTAAATCTTAAACAGTCTTAATTAAATAAAATTCGTTATAACTGGCATTCAGGTTTCAAGAACTACTCTCAGACAACAGATGAGCCTATAGGAGCATCCCTCTCATATATCAAGAATTCCACTGTCAGACAATATCTTCAATTTGCCAGCATTGAGTCTTTAGCACAAACTTCTACCTCCTACCACCTCTCTGACTTGAGTATCATTTCCACCACACAAAGCTGAATTTTTTTTTCATATTCCGAAAACGCCTTTCACGCCTAATTAAATCAATCAAATCAATTGATCTGCAATCCATCATAATCCAGAAATTCAATCAGATTGTGATATAGAATTCATCGCAGGACGAATTAGTTCTGCTACCACCCACCCACCACCCATTCAAACTTGGCCGGACAACATGGAAAAAAGTGAAGTAATTTGGTTGAATGACCAAACATTCGTGTGGGTGCTATTGCCGCAAGGACACGTTCCATTTTCTTGTTGCTTTGGCAATTTTCTTAATTAATACAACTTAATCGGATTTATAGTCTCGATTCTCGAATTGAGTATGGAATTGAAAACAATCAATTGGGATGCAACATCAATGCGGGTACTGCTGGCAGGGCAGGACAACAAAATGTGACCCTACTGAGAGGCAGATAACAAGCGATAGCTACCTACTATCAAATTGGGGACATCATCGGTATTGAACTGAATCGAATTGATTGTCATTATGTACACGACATTGGAAGCAGATGACGATAATGTGTTTTGAGGACAATAATAATTGGCAACTGGAAAGGAGGGATGGTCTTTTTGAAAGTAGGGGGATGGTTAGGGTTACTAAGTAAGCCAAATACTCGTATATGGAAGACAATGAACGGATTTGTGTAGCTAAGCTACGTAATGGGATCTTATTGTGACATCTGGCGTAACTGGAACATTGGAAAGAATGTCATACATGGTGGTAGCTTGAATAATTTAAAATACTGGGGATCGTAGCTATTCTGCTTATTTAGTTTCGGTCGGAACCAAAAATAAAGCAAACATTATCAAAGTTTCAAACCACTATATTTAAAGTACTCTTTATGAACAGCAATAGGCGCTATCAGCGCTAAATCATCTTTAAATTAGCCACAACCTCAAGACAGTCTGACTTTCCTAGGAACTGGGATACGAAGTTAAAGCAGGAAATGGAAGAGTTGTCGAACCGGCAAGAGAAGGAGCCGTCAACAGGGAATTAAATCCCAAAAAAAGGACGATGAGAGTTCCCTGAACAACTATGAAGCGAGCGGATCCACCAGTAACTCTACGAATACTGGGAGGGCCTAGCGATCAAACAGAAAACTTACCAAGTGGGACTCAACCCAATAAGCATGTTCACAGACTTGCCTTCATAGATACGGCAATCTATACCAACTACGAAGAGGAGACAGACTAGGACCACTGCACAGTACGAGCGAGGCTGTAACATAATGTTTTGGAAGTGTCACACATCTTACGAACCTTAAGTGACATTGTTTAGTTTGTCAAAAAGACCAAGCCATTCCCCGATGAAGTTATTCAACAAACCACATAGATCCAGCTACCTAAATCATTCCCATAAAAACCTACAAACACGACTACTAGCTATCTCAGCTATGATTAAGAGGGAGTACAACTTGCCTAATAGAGGACAAAATGAACCATAGTATGTAGCTCACCCTCTCCAACCATCCAACCAACTGAACTACGTACTTCATATAGCAGTGCCTATGGGAATGGGATGGTTGAGATGGGATCTAAGACCCAAGACTTAAAAGCCAAGATATAGGACCCAAGACCCAAAACCCAATAACCAAGTCCCAAGACCCAAGACCCCAGACCCATGACCCAAGACCCAAGATCCGAGACCCAAGATCCAAGATCCCAGACCCAAGACCCAAGCCCAAGACCCAAGACCCAAGACCCAAGACCCAAAACCAAAGACCCAGCACCCAAGACCCAAGACCCCATACTAAATACCCAATATCCAAGACTAACACCAAGGCGAAAAAAGAATAGAAAGACAGGAAAAACTATTTAAAGCTGACATGATATCGGAACAACATTTGGAGATATGAGCGATATTTACCTCTTTATACATAGGTATAAATAAAAGCAATAGTAAAAGTTCTGACAGTCTAAATATATATAAGTCGTCAACATTCCTATGGAGAATCGAGCCTGGCTTTTGGAAACATTTTTGTGTGCATGTTATATTTTTTCACGAATAGGAGGCACCTGCAGTTTATTGCCGTCTCCGAACATAATCTAGAATGCTTTGTGAGACATTCGGAACCGTGAAAAATCTTTTCGGTGTTTGCTGTGATTGAACACAAATAGGCAGATATTTTTGTTGGTTATAACACCCAAACCTTTTAAAAGAGAGCTTTTGAATGTTTGCTATCTCGGACTGGAGCATAAACGGCTGGGCGAATTTGCTTGAAACTTCAATTTGGAATTTTCTAACCCCAAAAATAAAGAATAGCGAATTATTCATCTACAGAGGTAGGCATTGAATCTTCTAACTACACTGAGCTTTTATTGGTGAATATAACTCACATACCTAGTTATTCTCTTAACTTAAATTTTTGCCCATTAAGCTCTGTAAAATTGTTCAGCGTTTTCGACGGGAATCAGCGAGTAAGAAGACCATAAAGAGCTAGGCCCTGCAAAATTGAAGTTATTCCTTAGTTTATAATCTAGTAGTGCATCACTAAACCTTATGTTAATACAGTACACAAAGTCAAAACTAAAACTGTTTAAGAGCCAATGAACGGTTAGTTGTCTTCAAATCTGATGAAGAAATATAAGTGGCGCCAACTTGTCTACTAACATAAAAAAAAACTGATACCTGACAAAAAAAAAAAATTCAGACTCTGTTCGAAGACTCGTTGTGCAACAAGACATGTTTTCGACTCTAATGGTCCAAACTTTTTTTTTATAATCTACACACGCTAAAGGGGATATGAATACCCTTAAAATGAAACTCAGGTGTTTTTTTTCTAGGTCTCAACAAACTCTATGGGTGGTGTCCAGGATAACTGGAGAGTTGTGTAGTATTGAAAGTTACGCCATTGCTTATGATTCACAGAAGTTTTTTCTATAAGTTTCCTTTTATAGTTTGAGCGATCAATTTCTTCAGCTAAACCATCCTACTGCCAGTGTTATGCCTTCGCAGTAGGTTTTGATATTAGCTTCTGAAGCTGATCAATTTATTTTTATTTCGTGAGAAATAAATGTTTCATCGACATCTGGATTTGAACCGTGAACCTTTAGCGTTACAAGCGACGACGACTACCACTACGCTACGGCCACTAGAGTTGTGTAACTCATGAAGGAGCCGTTCAAAAGATCGGCTCACCTTGCTGAACTAAATGAACTAGTTCAGATATCTTTAGCTCAGTAGTTCAACGGCTCACCTCTCATCTGGATCTGTATCTGAACTAGTAAGTTCTGAAACACAAACACAATACAGATGACGGTGACGGCTCAGTAGTTCACTACGTCTACGGCTCCCCACTTCAGAACCAGAAGAATGATAAGTATGTCCATACAAAACCGGGTTTTTTCTACGCGAATTCTTTGGGAACGTATCCTTTGTAGTTGTGGTAGTACAGTAGTGGGTATACCGTTCACTACCATATGAGAGAGAGATAAAACCTCAGATAGATATATAGATATCGCACGCAGCTCGCGAGCACAACCCGCAGGATTGTTGCATCGATCCAATTCAAACAATTTTGAGTTCCATGGTCGAGCGAGTCAACCGTCCTCCAGTGTGATGTAACTTCGGTATACACACATTTTTTTCATATTCCACCCTTAATTTCGTATTTCCTCTCAATCGAACTTGTAAACGAACATAAACGAACGACTGACTGGTCTATTTCTGGATATAAACTATACCTTATGGATGAGTATGAGAGATGAGGTGAATATATATTGTGTCTGTTAAGTGAGAGGTGAATGGTGAAGCTGAGTCTGAACTAAAAGAACTACTGAGCTAAATGAGTTACTGAACTACATTGGTGAACTAGTTATTTTTAGTGAACGAGAGTTACTGAACTACTTCAGTGAAGTGAACTAGTTTGCCCAACTCTAACGGCCACCCACTTTTTAAGCTATTCAGTGTTGTGGCAAAATATTCCTATCCACCTCTAAAACTGACATTGAATTTTTAATTTCATTCAATTTTTCCTTTCAATGAAAAACAATTTTCATTTCGAATACATCCTCAGCATGGTTGAAGGAAAAATTCGAAAACTCCCCCAAAAAATCACCCACTTCTTGTGTTCAAAAACTTCGAACTTTAAATAATCATGGATCACAATATTCTGTGTACTCATATGTACCTACATACATAGTTATTGGTATTTCAAACATTTTCCGAAAGTAATATAAAATGACTTTACGTTGGAGAAGGCGAACTTACTTTTTGAATTGACTGGCTAAGAGAACAGCACCACTCATCGACTTTGCTCTGTGTTTGTGACAGGTAATCGCAAACGAATACCCCTTGGGTAACCAGATTTCTAATGAAACAACTTCAACAACACAATTATTAATCTGTACCGCCCGTTGCCCTAACCTCCTGTCGGAAGGAATCCTTGTTAATGGTTTCTCGTCGTACGAGTATGTGGATGGGTGGTGGATGCCAGTGAATGCTATCCGTATCCTCATCATCATCATCATCGTCGTCGTCCTTATCCGTAAAAAGATGTTATTTTAAACGAAAGTTTTCGTTCATCCTGTACATGTGTATACATACTCATGTGTTCGGCTATGTTCGGTTTAAGGTAGCTTTTCTCCACCGAGTGTATGAATTAAAAAAATATTTGAATACGCAAGTTTGGAAAATAATTAAAATTTATTTTTTTCATCTCCATGATTGTAGATACATATATTCACAGGATATGTATCTTTTAGCTTTTGGAAAGATTCGATTTTAGTTTTGAACAAGTTTCTTTCCTTTTATGTACATATGTACAGTTTTGACATCTGAGGTTTAACTGTCAAGGACAGAATTGCGGTAAACATAATTAGAACTCATCTGTTGTATACTCATTAACATTTGAGTGCGAATTACGTTTGATATTTTATTCTGTTTTAACCTTGGGCCTGGTAGTTACATCTCCTCACACCAATTTGACCTTTGTAAGTATTACCAGTTAACGAGTGAAGTGGGGGCATTTAAGAGGCCAAAAATGTGCTCAAGTGCTTCATCTTTTCAAGGAAATTATGTTTGTACATACATATACATACAATATTAATTTGTATGGTCAGGGTGGAGAGGAAATGGTTGCTTCTAGAAGCTGTTGATGTTTTTGGCCTGGAATTCGAAAATTTCCACTTTTGTCTCTCAAGTGAGATAAGTGGAAAAAAAAAAGTATTTCAAAGGCTTTCTCTGGTAGATGTTTGAATAGCGAAGCGACTAAGAGTTTCACAGAGTTTGCTGAAACATTTATGTACATGCGTTGTTGATCCAAATTGGAGTAAATTCCCTTGCTCAAGGAGTCGTCTACGTTATATGATTACTGGAATACTGTACTAGCGACTACAAAGGATTCTCAAAAATGCTTTCGAATGAAAAATTGATGGAAACGTCGAGACTTGCCCACACTTGTGGGTAGATTACGGTGCCCCTGACACCACAGTGACATCCAAATCTAAGTATTCAAGATCAGAGTTTCTGCTTATTTTATAAAGCTGCTGAATGGTCTCGTTTCGAACTGGTAAAAGGCGTTTCTATGAGAAAATCAAATGGTTTCGACGTTCCAATAGATGTTTCGAAAGATCTCACTCGGAATAGGATGATAACAGCTTCACAGTGAGCTTTAAATACAGCATTGGAAATAACGGAGCATTCTCCAAAGCTATAACAACATCCTGTTTTTTTATAATTCACACACGCTAAAGGGGATATGAATACCCTTATAATATTTACACACAGCGCGAGCACATGAAGAACAAGAACGAGAGCCAGACAGATCAGTGTAGTTATAGGAAACACTGATGTTAGGTTTCAACAAACACTATGGGTGGTGTCTAGGATAACTGGAGAGTTTTGTATTATTGAAAGTTTTTGTCGTTGCTTATGATTCACAGTATTTTTTTCCAGGTCTTTCTTATCATGCATTGCTTGTGTGATCAATTTCTTCAGCCATACCACCATCCTTCTGCCAGTGCTATACCTTTGCAGTAGGTTTTGATATTAGCTGCTGAAATTGATCGACTTATTGTTATTTTGTGAGAAATACATTTTTCGGAGACATCTGATTTGAACCGTGATCCGTCAGCGTGACTAGCGACGACTACTGCTGCCACAGCCACCCACAACCTGACTTATAACAGATGCGCTAATTTTTAGTGGACTCTTAACCTGTGTCGAGAAAACCTCAAATAGTATAGCATCGTGCGCCTTAAAGTAAGCCGGGCACACACAGCATAATAACAGCACTAAAATGAAGCACTAAATTCTTATAGTTGTAAAAGGCAATCAAAACGCTGAATAGGCTAGGTTACATTAGGTGGCTATCCCCGTATTCGGTAGGATTCACTTAGACCAAAGAATGTCCATTGTGTTGCCACATGAGCCGATTTTTATCGATACTCTTGAAACCATTTTGAAAGTGGGGATGAATTTCCAAATTTTGTTTGATATCCGTTGAGGAAATATTTTGTAGGTCTCTAATAGGAGAGTTTTGGGCAGCTACATAGAAGGTGATAGGGGGAGTCTTCCTCCTCCTCATTCATTCAGCTCTGACAGAAGTCATTGGCGAGGATTCCCAACCTGCTGGCGTGTCAGCCTATTGCATAGTGACCTATAAAGGATGAGAATGGTAGGATAAGGGAAGTACAATGAAGCGGAGGAAGTGAGAGATGGCGACTAAAGGGGTGACTGAGGTGGGTCAGGTAACCAAGGTAGGGAGGGTACAGAAAAATATCTCTCAACGTCAAAACATCGTGACGTAAAAGACTGGCATGATTTTAGCTTGTTGGCCAAAAGGGGTCAAGATCCCACGCCCTCCCGCGAGCTAAGAGAGGGAACTAGCATGCCAGCAAAGACCCCGCAAGCACTCAAACAGTCAGCAATGCCAACTAGGGTGCCGATTTGTGCTCTGCTGATTTTTGCAGGCTGTAAGTTTTATGTCTGTTTCGCTGGGCCAAGTCTGCTAAGCGTGACCACACGATCAAGGTTACCCCAACTTTCATTGACCTGTTGCAGTGCTTGCGTAGAGATTTTGTGTTTTATTGTATCTATTGGTTGATCTTATAATTAGTGATTGGGCTGCTTCTATAGCTGTTTGGCTATCGGTGTAAATGAAAATGTCAGGATTGTACATTGATTTCATCGACAGCCAATTGACAGCTTCACGAATAGCCATTAGCTCCGCGTGGAAGACACTATAAAGATCTGAAAGATCTTGAGGACAAGTTCAGGCTGAGCAGGCCCGAAAAGATACCCGCTCATATACCATCACCTGTCTTCGATCCATCTGTGTAGATCTCTAATGCAGATTTGTCATTTAGACAGATATTTGCTACTCATTCCTGTCGGCTAGGAATATTAGTCCTATATTTTATATCGAAATCTAGGAGCGGAGTCATATAGTTCGTATTTCTTGTATTGAGACTATTTATTGAGAGTATTCTGGCGTGCCCTAAGTAAGAAGAATCCCACTGTGAGGTTCCTTTAAATCGCAATCCGGTTTTTGTCGCTATGTCGTGTCCCTTCCATAAATGTCCAAAGGAAGCACATTTAACATTGCAGCAGTGGGCTCGCCTAGCTCCTGTAACATAGATGCAGGCCGTTCTCTGGATTTTATTGAGTATATGTATTGACAAACGCTAAATACTAACGAGGATTTTCTACCACAGATCTACAAAATAGTATAAAAAGTAAAGGACCACATTGCCTGCCCTATGGTACCTTAGATATTTTTGCTTCAAAAACCAAACAATTTCAAGTTTTCCAGAGCTTCTCAAAGATGAGGAAGAAACGTTCTCTATAGAATCGTAGCTCATATCCAGCTTAAAGTGCAGGCATTCCATATCGTTAGAAGGACTTCTTACCATTGTCAAAAATATGCTCGAAATCATAAGCGTAATCCATACTCTGTGCAAATTTCCATATTGAAAATTATGTATATTTCCTTTCTCCCTAAAAGTGTTGAGTGTTCTCAACCTGGATGCTTGAGTGCTGATGCGTTTTCAATCCCCAAATACACGTATTTTCATTCCAAAACTATATAGTCTCATTGAACAGCTATCTTATGTGCTACTGCAATTTCCTGATAAATTCCTCAAAGTACACTTTATAATCTAAAATAGATTAATGCTGTCAGTATTTTCATCAATTCATCACTCAGCTATAGAAATGGAAAATAGTAATTGAATTGCCAGCAAAGTTTCCACACTCGAATGCCAGGCACTACATATTAATAGCATTACCGTGAACAACTAAATAAAATTATAATTAAACACTCATGTAGCTTGGGTTTTAATTCGCATAGTGCAACCACCATTATGTAGCTCCTCCCCTCTTGCATATAAAGTTTTGGATACAAAAAAAAAAAAAAAACTTTTCAAAAACGTTCTGCACCCGCATCACCCAAAATATCCGTCAGATAGAAGTTTATCGCTGCCGTTTGAATATAAATTCAAAAACTTCCAAATAGCAGGCGAAATTTCAAAATTTAGTTGAATGTGGTCCTCCATCATTTATAACAAAAAACATGCTCTTTTCACCATTTATCCATGCAAAGGATATGCAACACAGTCATTCTTCAGCTATAGGATCAGGATCAAAATTCAATTTACTATCAAATGTGGCTGGCTGCTCCGGTTTCTACATTTTGTACGAGTGGTGTGTGCCGATGTTTGATGCGAAAACAACTCACGGATGGATATTTGCACCGAGTGCCGAGTAACTTTGTTGCGTTGTGTTGTCGACATGACATTTGGAAAAGTATTCCATGAGAGAGGTCGAAAACGTTGGTTTTGAAATGAGGTTTATTTTTCAGGACACACCATTGCAGGGGTAATAATTTCATTCTGAAACAAGGAATTAATAAAAGTATCTTTTGTTAAGTTGTATTTGTTGTTTTGCTTGAAGTTTTTGGCTTCCATTGAATGTGGTAATTTGTTCACTTTGTCCATCGACAATCTCAATGTTAGGATTAAGAAGGATTAGATATTTCAGCGATTTGTACAAAATTAAAAAAGTACACAGATTAGAAGCCTAGCTAGCGTCCAGCCTAGGATATGGTTGCGTACATTCGCAGGGATTTCTCTCGTTTTCCAAAACCATTTGCGAAAGCAGAGAATTTAGTACGAAGTTGTGGTCAGTCTTGGTCTTGCTGTTACCTTTTTTAAAGGGAGAAGTGGAGTGTGGAACTTATGTGTCACAGAATACTTTGCCTAAATAAACAGGAGCTCATTAATGTATAAGCTCTTTAGCAAGGGAATGTCCTTTAAGTTTGGCAGGGTAATACAAAACATATGTGAAGAGGCTTTGGCAGCAGTCTAGAACGGAGAGAACTCCTCGAACTGGTTCCGAACGAGCACAGGAGTTAGACAGGGATGCATTCTAAGCCCATTGTTATTCGCATTCTTTATAGACCGTGATAAAGGCGTTACTTCTAGCGGACGATACAGTATTATTGGCAAATATCCCGGAGACATTGCAGCGCATGATTAACCGACTGTTCGAATTTTGTAGTACATGGAGCCTTATAATAAACCCAGCCAAATCGAAGGCGATGATTTTTAAAAGACGTGGGGGGAGGACGTGCAGTAACGAGAAATGGTTTTTGAATGGTTAACAGATTGAAATACAGCTACCTTGGAATGCTTTTCACACAAAACCCAAGCATGGAAGACCACTTTAAATGCAAACTGCAAAAGGCCAAGACCGCTATCAATACAATGTGGACAAAATGTTTCGCCAACAAATACATAAAACACAGCAGTAAGTTTCGTGTTACTGAAGCAGTCGCTGAGTCAACTATGCTATATGCGGCCCAGGTATGGGGAGGCAGCCAGTTCGAGGAAGTGGAAAAACTATTGCGGTTTTATATCAAAAGGATTTTTCGTGCAATAATGCTAGAGACTGGCCTTTTACCGCTGGCCACAAAGACGCATACATTGTTGGTAGACTACATTCTAAGAGTTTTCCATATGCCAATGGAGAGACTACGAAGAAAAGTGGCACTTGAAGCATTACACCGTAAAACTAGTTGGTACAGGCGCACGAATAAGTTTGAAATTAAGTGAGGCAAACGTGAGGCTTTATCAGTTAATTGCAGCAGTAGATCTCAACTATAGACAGAGCTTTGTAAGAGAAGCAGCAGAGTCGATCTATTTATAGCCAGCTGAATCATAATTTGGGAGATCGGAACTGCTACCACGACGACTCATGCACTCATGATGAAACTAAGAGTTGAATTACTGTCATTAAACTCTCAACCACATAGGCAAGATTTACAGGTCTTGTGTACTACTATATGTAACCGAGAGGAGAGGTAAGATGTGTTTCATTTCGTTGGAAGGTGTCCAGCTCTCCGGGAAACCAGATGGTACTTCTTTGGCGTAGATGTAATTACAAACGAAGAAATTATACACAATCTAGACGAAATGGACGTAGCTATCCTGTTCGCGTACTGCAAGATAGCACTGGAGTATCGAAAAAGAATTATAATGGATGGGGATGTAAACAAACTGTATGTAATTTATTTATTTATTTATTATTTTTTTATTATTATCCAATCACAAAGGATATGTGCGATATCCTCCGATGTACCTATGTCATTGCAGCATCTGCATTCGTCCGTGTTTGAAAGGCCCATTATTTTGGGATGTTTCCTCAAGACACAGTTTTCCTATTAGAGTTCTTTACTTTGCCCTATTTAGTCCAAGGATTACACTGGTACTTTTGCGGTCTATATCCGGCCAAAAAGCCTTGGATACCCTATGTCCCTCTTTATTTTGCCGTCTTTGGTCCGCCATACTAAAGTTTGAGTTGTTTAATTTTGCACCGATGCCGCATGATGGTGGTGATATGTGCACCATCTCGATTTTAGGCAGTAGCCTCCGCCCCTTCCTTGCTTGCTCATTTGCAAGTTGACTTCCCTCTACGCCAGAGTGTCCAGGCACCCAACATAGTTCGACAATTACTACTACTCTCTCCGGGTACAATATTTCGTACAATGTAGCGAAGTCCAGTACTAGGAGGATGTCATCCGTTCTATCGAGGTTTCCAATTTTAAGTTCTCTCAGAATAGCACGGACTTAATACAACCATAAATTAAGAAACCAAACCATCAAGGTACAACTGACCTTGTAACTTGTGTAACGCTATCGGGACTGTCGCTGATCGCTTGACTTTTGTAGACAGTTGTTCCGGTGCTAAAGCCTAGGCAATAGGATGGTTTTAAGAGTTTTACTGGAATACCTACTAATTTTTTTTTTTTGTGTAAAAAGGAACCATACCCGATATCAGATGCTTAACATTTGAAGCCTCTTAAAGAAGACATTGATTGCAGCCTGCGAAACATTGGGGAAAGTACTAAAAGCTTGCGAAATAATACCAACCCCAGAGGTAGTTTTTGATCCAAATAATTTTTAAGGCACATGTAGCGTAGCTTAAGCCGTGGTAGCATACCCACACATTAGGTAAAAACACTTTTGCCTAATAATTCTCTTAATGGCGACACGATGAAATTCCCCAATTCACCTACGTTCGTTCATTTTCAAAAACAAATAAATAAAAAGGATGGAGCTACCCCATGCCCACCGTTGAGAAAATGTCAAAGGACAATGAATTCCTTTCAAAAAAAAAAAAACGAAAAAACAAATTCATAATGTAATTGGAAATGAAAAGCGAATAAGATCTTATTACTGTTTAATTGGAGTAAATAAATAAAATTCCTTCATTTCATCTTATCGCCCCCGTATCCTTCACCACTGTTGTGTGTTGGCTAACAAAGCAAGAGAGAAAAAAAAGATTTCTTTAAAGACGAAGAATTTTTTTTATATTTATATCCTTTCTCGCTTTTGAAATGTTTCTGACATATTTTGATGAAAAATAATTCATTTGCCCAAAAGACGATCAGAAAATGAGAAAATGAAGAAAAAAAGCACAGCTAAAAACGGTACACCAAATTTTCCCATATGGCTTTGCATATTGCCCATGCCTCGTCGTCCTCAGTCCTCTCCATCCCCACCTGTTCACAGAGAGAGCATAAATACATATTTTGTTAATTTATTTATCGGAACCGAAAGTATACACAAACAAACAACAATACTGCGGGTGGGGGGTGTTTCTGGTGGAGAATATTGGAAACCGGGATATTGGCATGTTTTTGACTTCAAAGGACCACACGAAATTATTGCCAAGGCACAGATCCTCCTCATTCATCATCCCGGTTTTGTTGAATGTCAATCATGTGTTGGTAGAG